>RXID01015248.1:0-249128 GCA_005019695.1 Trichopus zeylanicus subsp. travancoricus | reverse complement strand
ACGGTTCTAAAACCGGTATACCGGAGCTCCGGCGTCACGACGACCGGTGAGGGCAAGGCGGCGTCGCGGCGAGCTCGGGGGCGAGCGCGAAGGCGAGGAGGCGTCGCTGCGAGCTCGGGGGCGAGGCGAGGGCGAGGCCGAGGCGGCGTCGGCACGTTGCTGCGAGCTCGGGGGCGAGGCGAGGGCGAGGCCGAGGCGGCGTCGGCGCGTTGCTGTGAGCTCGGGGGCGAGGCGAGGGCGAGGCCGAGACGGCGTCGGCGCGTTGCTGCGAGCTCGGGGGCGAGGCGAGGGCGAGGCGAGGCGAGGGCGAGGCGGCGCAATTAGGGTTAGGGTTAGGGTTAGGGTTTTATATATAGAGGGAAAACCGGTACGGTTCCGGTTAACCGGTTTTTCAGAAAACGTAAAACCGGAACCGGAACCGGTTTTCCGGTTTTATGAAATTTCAGAACCGGAACCGTACCGGTTTGCCTGAGAACCGGTTTTCCGGTTCGGTTCTCAACCGGTACGGTTTGGTTAACCGATTTTTCGGTTTTTTTGCTCACCCCTACTTGCCAGATTTTTTTGGGGAGCGAAAGTCACCTCGAATACTGCATCTTGTCAATTTTGCTATATTCCTTCTCTCCCCTCGTCCCTCTCTCTCTCTTATTTATTTATTTATTTTTAAGCTAGCAGCAGAAGCCTTTTCTCTATTTTTTCTTAATTTTTATTTTTTATTTTTGGCTGCAAAGCTCCTTGTGTGGGCTCTCCTTTTTTTTTTAAGAATAATTACCTATACTCCTATAATTAGTCTTAATTATTTATAATTTTTCATAATTTTCTGAATTACTCACATTTCTTTTTTCTCAAAATATTTACCTATACCCCCGATTGTTATTTCATCAAATTTTTTTCAAAAAATTTCGATTTTACCCTCGGTTATTTTTACAATTAAACCCCTAAAACTTATTTTTTATTATTTAACACCCCGAAATTCGATTTTTTGCAAATAATATTTCGAAATTATTTCGATTTATAGAAAAGTCTCCAAAATTATTGCAATTGCGGTGAGGGGTGGCGGCGCGCAGGCGGCGATGCCGGAGCCGGCGGCGGGAGCGGCAGCCGAGGCCGACGCGCCGGAGCGCCGGCACGCGGGGGCGGACGGCCAAGGCTGGCGCATCGGCGCGCCGGCCTCGGCCTCTGTTCTCGGCACGCGGGGGCGGACGACCGAGGCCTTGGCAGTCCGCGCCTACGTGCCGGCGTGTCGGCCAAGGCCTTCGCTCCCGCTGCGCGCCTTCGGCGTTACTGCTCGCACGCCACCACCCTCGCCGCCGTCGCAATAATTTCGAGGACTTTTCTGTAGATAATTAAGGCTAATTACTATAGTTAATTATCTCTTTTTTGAAATTGTTGTTTTCCCCTCCAACGCCTGCATGCCAACAACGTTTACCTTTTTCTGGTTGTTCTGTTTTTGCTTTCTTCTTCCGCAAACTGAGCCTTTCTTTCTCACCCGGTTCCCTTCCAAAATCGAGCTCTTCTCTCCACATGGCCGGCCCCCGCGGTGTGGAGGCGAGAGTGGCTTGCTTGGCGGCGGTACTTCGACTTAAACCCGGGGCCAGCAATGGTGAGCTCGGGTTGGAGCAGTTCGACGCCAGATCTGACGGCGGAGAGGCGAGGCTCGGCCTCCTTCACCGCAAGCGGCGACGAGAAAGGTCGGACGGCGGAGCTCGGTACGAGAGCAGTTACAAGTGGAGGTTGACGTGAGCACAGTCGGCTGCAAGCGAGGAGAGATGCCCCACGGCGGCTCGGAAGGCGGCGGAAGCCGCCGGTGATCGGATGACTATGGAGGAGCCACGGTGGTGGTGTTCGGAATGAGCATGCTGTGGCCACGGGTGCTAGCCATGCGAAGATGGATGGCCGGTGGCAGGAGGGAGCAAGGCGAGTGTAGGAGCACGGGTACTCCGTTTCTTCCTCCCGTTTGAGGATCTGTCCTCCTTTCGATAGATCGGATCTTGAGGTCCCTTCTTACTTTTCTTCGGGGTAAATCTGTAAAGAACGGTTTTTCTTAGATCTGCGATGAAGTGATGGAGTAGATAGCAATAAAAGCATCAGTATTTATGGGATCAAATTCGGCATCGGTCTCGAATTAAAAGACCGCAGACCGCTTGAGATCGATCCGTTGGACCAATTTACGCTGTAAGACTTGTAAAACGGAGATACTGTAAAGGAACCGTTGCATATGTTGGCTCTCCGATGTTTAATTTAGTATTATTTTTGGGTAAAAAATTAATAATTAAATTTAAAAGGAAAAAAAAAATTCAGGATGTGAGAGTCTGTATTTAAAAATAATTTATTTTTATGTTTTAATATGTTTTATAAGAATAAATTTTTTAATTTTTAAGAGATTTAATATAATTATTTTTATATATTGATTTTTTTTTGAATTTGATCTCAGATTGATTTATTGGACTTTGATTAAATCAATTTAAATGTTTATTGTATCATCGGTATTGTTAATTAATGATGCATTTTGGCTTTTGGTAAAGTTAGATAGAGTCTATTACATAAGCCAATGAGCCTTCTTATTCTAAAAAAAACCCAAATGCTAATTCATTTTTACGTCAAAACAAATAAAGGCAAATCTCAAGGGCATATCTGTAAAGTCCTCATTATTTTCTTTTTTTTTTTCTTGCGATAAAAGATGGAGGTGTAGGGATCCGCCGACCTCAGGCTCGGATCCGCACCCGCTCTTGGATTGCCAATAAAAGGAAGCTTTCAGTATTTTTTTTTACACAACCCAAGCCACTTTCTCTCTTCGCGGCCATTCGAAAACGTAGATCATCGGAGATGACGGCGAAGTTGAAATTAGACTGATGTATAATAACTATATTTTTTTAATAATAAAATCAGATATTGAGTTTAAATTGAATTTCAACTCCAATTACAATTTTTAGTCTAATTTTTTAAATATTCATTCAAATCTAATAAATAACAATCGGTTGAAAAGTTGAGATTAATTCATGCAATTTTTTTTTTACCATTTTATCTAATTTGGTATTTATATTGCTCAAAATTAAGATTCATTTATTAGTCTGAATTAATAATAGGCTTACCCCAATAAAAAAAATAAGATTTAGATTTTTTTATTTAAAATATATTAAGTAAAATTAATAGTGGAGTTTAAGTTTTTTTTATATTTATATTAAGTAGGATTCTAAATTTAGTTTAAGTTTATGATGTAGTAATAAGTGTGGTAGACGAGGAAAACACCGTTATCTCTGTTAAAAACTCCTTGAATCTACAAGGAAGAGAGAAAATTCACTAAAATAGAATTTTATTGAAAATAAAAGTGGTTCCCCGTCCATAAGGCTGAAGATCTATTTATACAAATACCAGAAGTCCTATTTGAGTAGGTTTCTGACTTCTCAAGTTTTAAACTGAATACAATTCAGCTTGAACCCATTAATTGGGTTGGTAGAAGTTTTAAATAAGTTAACCTACGAAAATAAAATAATAAATAAGAATTCATCCTTCCCAAGTCCTAAATTGGATAGGATTCAACTCAAAATTAATCTTAGGTTGATGGAATCCGAAAATAAAACCTAATTGACTTATATTAGGAGAGACTCATGACATCATAATGAAGAGAATTTCAATATAAAAAAATATTAAGTAAGATAAATCTTAAGTTTAAATAAAAAAATGAATCAGATCATTTGTCATAGTTCATTGACTTCTAAATTAGCTTCTTTTGAAATTTTTGAACTCTTTTTAAACGTCCTACATTAGTTTATTAAAGATTCTTGAGATTAATCTGCTAAACGAAATTGGATTTCTAGTCTTGAAGCTTGCAAATGACCCTAAATTTGGAGGATTGGCCATTTCTTGATCTTTAATAGATGACAAACTATTGGCTGAGTTTTTGTTCTTGTTTGTGTTGTGTCACATTCTTTCCTTTTTTTCCACATTGTAGCGGTGCTTTGTTATTTATAAGCATTGCATGTCGATTGATGAATCGGAAACCTGTACAAAGCCTTTTCCATAGAACGTTTCTCGCAATTGAGGTCATTGAAAGCACCACACATCCGTTAATAAGTCAAATTTTTAAAAAAAGTTTTTGAATATCGCTTTTCTTGCAATTAGTAACGTTTCTTTTATGTTTCTCTTGCAAAATGAAGGCAATTCTATTAAAGGAGAATCCAAACTTCTATGTAGATATGGCAATTGGGATTCACAGAACGGGTTTAGATCATATCAAAACTATAACATTGCATTAAATAGATCAATTTAAATCTGATCCTTTTATTGATTGAATCAATTTTTTGAATCCGAACTCGATCGATCTGTTTTTTAAAGGGATAACCCAATTCGTTTTAATCTATTTATTAAATGAGTCGGATTTGGGTCACGAGCCGATTTAATTTAAATTGATCTATTTAATTTGATATGATCTGATTTGATCTAATTGATCAAAATCAATTCGATTTGATCCAAATTCACGTAAGTCGATTTGAAATATTTAACTAACATTAATAATATTAACATATTTTAAATAATTAAAAAAATTATTATTAAAAACTAATTGTAATAATAAAATATTTAATTTATAAATAATAATTTTAAAAATTACTAAAAAATATTGTAAAATAAAGAAATTAAATTATTTTAATTGGATAATTAGTAAATGGACTAATCTAACCAGATATGACATATTTATGATCTGAGAAAGAAACAGATCAGTCAGTTAATAAACGGATTATATAGGTTGACATGATTATAACTTGAATTTTTTGAATCATAATCGGGTCAATCCGATTTCAACCCAAATCTGATTATAATAAATCCGAACTCATCTAATTCGGGTCAGATTAATGGGTTCAAGTCGGGTTGATAGGTTTGGATCATATATTGACAGGTATACTTCTAGGTTTGTAGTTATCATGAGCTAAGAGAGGCTGGTGATTGCAAATAGCTAATTACAGGACCTTGTGTAATGGAGACAATCGGCATGAGACATTTCTGCTTTCTATATTTATGGTGGATTATTGGTTAAATGCAGCATTATGAATGCCTCAAGCCCAAATTTATGTTTTTTGCTTAGTTATTTCTGGCGTTAATTATTAGCTAGTTTTTTCATGGGACAGTTGACCCTGCATCCGAGGATTGATCATGAAAGTCTGGATGTTGTTAGACAATCCATCTTCCCGCATGGATGAGATACAACCTGGTCTGTTATTGGAATTGTTCGGTCTGGCAGAATGGGTTTCAATCAGAGTTTGAAACCAGATTTAGGGCCTGCAGTGATGGAGCACACATCCTGTATGACCTGAAACTCCCAGCAATTTAAGGATTGCAGTATTTCAGAAACATCAAATGTCAGTGCAACCTCAGACTCCCAGAAATTTGAGAGTTTTATTACTTCAGAATCATCAGATGTCAGTTTTTCTCCTCTCCATTACATTTTCATCTGTCCATGTTATGATATGGCTTTACTTGCATCGTCGATGATTAAAAAATATTAATTTTGGCCTTCTAAATGCAACTGTTACTTAGCTGCCTACAGCTCTTTCTAAGAGTTGTATTCCACCCTCTTAACTTTTTTATTTTGTATATTTGCTGCCTTTGTTTGAATTTCCCCTTAGAGCAGCAATCAGGACTTGGGAATATTTACAGCTGAATATTTGTCTTCACTGTTCTTTTGTTTTATTCCTTTTAAGTTAAAGCTGGGAGCTGATCTGATCCCCATCAAACACAGCAACTTCAACGCTGTTTTCCTGGTGCCTTCAATGTTAATTTTCTTTAATAACATGTTCGTCCCTTTTTCCTTCCTCCTTGATCAGGATGAAAGTTAACATGAAGATCAACATGCTGCAGGTAGGAATTTGGCCCTCAGGTTGATTTTACTTTGAGCTATCATATGCTTTGGCTGTCTTGTTGAAAATTTTTTTTTCAGCATCCCACCTGATTCTTGATTCTTTCATCCTTGCTGAAATAAAGCATTGGGTGGATGAAACTGTCTCTTATCAAGTGAACCAGATCAATTTCAATAACATGCGCAATTTTTTTAATATCCTTATATGTAAGAGTATTCCAATGCTTCGTTATGCGATGAACGTTTCATCTAATTTACATCAGGGGTATAATTAATTACATTTTCAATGTTCAGCATAGATGCATGCATCCAGTTTTCTACATTTATGAACTTTCTTGCATGGCAGGGGCAATTTTAAAGGAAGAACTGTTCCATAAATTCTCGTCTACATTTACCGAATGCAATTTCTTTATTACCGAATGCAATTTCTTTATGACCTCACCTACTTAGAGTAGAGGATCCTGCCCAAGTAGGGCTGTGCATTCGGTTAAAACCGAACCGAACCAAATCGAACCGGCCAAACCGAAATTTCTGAAATTTTCAAAAGTCAAAACCGAATCGAACTGAACAGTAATAAAACCGAATCGAAACCGAACCGAAATATTTCGGTTTCGGTTCAGTTATAACCGAATTGCAAACCGAATTTTTACAGGATGAATGGATCTGGTCATTTGCATAAGGGATTAAGGGGAAAAAAAAATTAGTACAAGATATACATTATACTTCAAGTGAATCAAGTCTTCAAGTTGCAGCAGCAGCACAGCAGGAGGCTAGGAGCAGGTTGAGCTGCAAAATACTTCAACAGCTCAAATTCATGTAGCAAGACAGTTCAAGACTTCAAGTAAATCAAGTCTTCAAGTTGCAGGAGCAGCACAGCAGGAGATTAGGAGCAGCAGCAGCAGGAGCAACACAACAGGAGCAAGTGAGCAACACAGCAGGAGCAGCAGGAGGCTAGGAGCAGCAGTAGCAGAAGCAACTCAGCAGGAGCAACAGGAGGCTAGGAGCAGCAGCAGCAGGAGCAACACAAAAGGAGCAAGTGAGCAACACAGCAAGAGGAGAAGGAGGCTAGGAGCAGCTGGAGCAGGAGCAACACAACAGAAGCAGCAAGAGGCTAGGAGCAACACAACAGGAGCAACAGGAGGCTAGGAGCAGCAGCAGCAGGAGCAACACAGCAGGAGCAAGTGAGCAACACAGCAGGAGACTAGGAGGAGCAGCAGCAGGAGCAACACAGCAGGAGCAGCGGGAGGCTAGGAGTAGTAGCAGCAGGAGCAACACAGCAGGAGCAGAGAGAGGTGTCGGGACTCAGAGCCTCAGAGGAGAAGGGGGGTCCGGGGGTGGACGAAAGCTGGAGGGATGAAGGCGCAGCACCGCAGGTCCGCAGCGGCGAGAGCGAGAGCGCCGAGTCGCCGACAGTGAGAGGGTTAGGGTTAGGGTTAGGAGGCGAGAGCGAGAGCGGCGAAGTGGCGAACCGTTCTGAGAAAACGGAGAATATATAGGCGGTCTACGGTTCCGGGTTCGGCCCAGCTGTTTGAGCAGATTAGCCCAAAATCGAAACCTAACCGCAGTATATAGGTATATATATAATTCGGTTCGGTTCGATTTTTACGGTTTTCGAAAATCAAAAACCGAAACCGAACCGAATTAAAATTTTTTTTTTTGAAAACCGAAACCGAACCTAGAACGAATAACCCGAACCGAATTGGTTATTCGGTTTCGGTCGGTCGGTTCGGTTCGGTTCGGTTTTAACCAAATACTACACAGCCCTATGCCCAAGTAGATAAAGCACTAGCTTCTTTAATGTTGCATGTAAGGTATGTCCTTTTCTTTCTCACTGTAAACAAGTGCTCTTTCTTTTCCTTCCATCTAATTTCACTTTCTTGACCATTATTCTTAAAAGGCCGAAATGGCAATTTAGGATGGAAAGGAGGTGAAATAGATTTTCAAATAATAATAGAGCAAATTTTATATATTTGAAAATTGAAAATACTTTAAGTATAAATAGATGATCAAAAGTTAATTATAATTAGTAATATAATTAAATCAAATGAGAATGAAAAATTATATTACGAATTATAATGATCAAACTAGAGTTTAAAAGATAATAATCTCTTTTCTTCTTGGTTCTTGCCTTCTATTCCTTTGTTTAGCCTCCAAAAAGTGTATTTCGATTCATCTATTGAGTAAAAAGTAGAGATTATAAAACCTATGAGCTGTTGATGGCCATATAAATTCCATCCTTCTTGGACTTCAATCTCAATAGAATGGGATTGAGGTAAAAGATGAAAATAAGAGGTTAGTTGCAAGAAGAATTTTCTTTCGCTATGTGTTAAAATGTTGTATGTTTACATATTGCATTTAATTTTTTGGATCCACATATCAAAATGACATAGGATTTCTTTCTGATTTTGTTGTGTATTAGATATGACAATATATGATTTGATCCATTAATCTGACTAGAATTAAGCGGGTTTAGGTTTATTATAATCGAGTTTGGGTCGTAATCAGATTGATCTGATTATGACCTATAATTGGGCCAAATAGCATTACTCGTTTATGATCCGATTGATATGTTGATTTGTCTGGTCATAAATGAGTCGGATTGTATTAAATCAACCCATTTACCAATTAAACCAATTAAAATTATTTAATATTTTATTTTATGATAATTTTTAGTAATTTTTTAAATTATTATTTATAAATTAAGTATTTTATTATTATAATTGATTTAGGGTTTAGGTTTACATTATTATTTATAAATTAATTATTTTATTATTATAATTAATTTTTAATAATAATAATATTTTAATTATTTGAAATATGTTAAAATTATTAATGTTAGTTAAACATATCAAATCAATTTAGGTCAATTTGGATCAATTTGTATTGATTCGAGTAAATAAAATTAATTCATGTCAGATCAAATTATGATCTATTTAATTAAATAACTTAATTCGGATAAAATCAGGTCATGACCTGAATCCGATCTGTTTAATAAATGAGTCAATTTAAATTGGGTTGGATTATTTGTTTAAAAATTGGGTGGGGTTGAGATTCAAAAATTTGACTTATTTAATAAAAGAGTTGGATTTAAGTTGACATGTTTAGTGTAATATTATATATTTGATCTAATTTGAACTCAATTAGATCTCGGCATGTGAATTCAAATTGTCAAGTCTATTGTGTATCATGATTTTAAGAAATTACTATAATTTAATAGCAATTACTGATTCAACTTGTAAAGGTTGTCTTCCACATCATTAACACACTTATTCCTCTTGTAAAAACTCTGACTGACAATAATATACCTTTTTTGGTAGGAAATGGAGAAGTTTCAAAAAGAAATGTTTGGTTTGCATGACCTTTGTGAAGCTTTAAAGTTAAAAGGTCTTGTTGTTGTTTTACTTGGCTTATCCTTAGTGTTTCTTTTGATTCTTTTCTGTCATAATGCAAGCAGTGACCCTTTTCCAGTTTACAATTTGGTTTGTTTATTTTGCTTTGCAGATCGCTTCACTTCAAAATGTTGACTAAGCTGCCTTTTTGTTTTTTTTTTTATTTAAAATGTGCCTGTTATTACCAAAGTGTAAAATGTGTGCAGGTTTTCACATACGTTCATAAATTAACTGGCTAACTATATTCAACAGGCAATCAGTGCAGCAGTATTCTTACTCGGAGGCCATTGAACTATATAGATGCGCTATAATGCCGGCTGAGAAAAATGCTGTTTGCTACTGTAATAGGTATTGGTTTTTTTGTTCTTCTGATTCCTAGGGATATAAGGCTACTGCTGCTCCTCTTTTGGTGCAGTTGCACCCAGGGGAGAAATATGGTATGTGTTCTGTTGCTTCTATCACTAATCAATAACATGCATAATTACCAGGGCTGCTGCTTACACCCAACTCTGTAAATATAATGAAGCAATTGTGGACTGCTTAAAATCAATTGAAATTGATCCAAGTTACAGTAAGGCATATAACGTCTGGGTGTTGCATATTATGAACAAGGAAAATACAAGAAAGCAATCAAGGGCTTTTTGATAGGTATTTTTTGTTTGAATATATATGGTCTTTGACACTTTCTTATGCTAACCTCTTGGCCTTGCTTGAAAATAAGCAAGAATATAGTGAAAAAGTAGTATTGGAAAATTGTCTTGTTCTTGCTACCTTTCTTCTCTAGTGCTTTTGAGCTTTTATGGTGGTTGTTTTTTGCCAGAAAGTAACTTTTCTTCGAACAATAGTTTCAATTAATGTTAGTTTGCTGCACAATAAGGTATTGATAATCACAATCTGTAGAGAAATATGTATGATGACATGTGTGAAAAGTTTCTCAACTGAATTCAAGTGGTATGATCGGTATGGTTATAGACCTAAACCTGAATGGTTGACATAAGTTTCTAGGCTACTGTTAGAGTTAGTACGGTAGCCTCTGTTTGTTTCTTCTCGGAGCCTCTGTTCTTCAAAAACAACTAGTTTGAGTTTATTGTTGTAACGATTTATTCGGAAGGTTTGGAAGTTCCTATTTTCATGTTGGCAATCTCATACTATTGGGTTGAAGTCAAGTGTCGATCTTGTATTTGTCCCTTTTTGAGGTGTCCTGATTCTGTAGTTACATTTTGGAGTTCTGCACATGAGACATGTGCTTGATTCTTCCAATATTCTGTGGATTGTGCAATCAACTTTTTGGACACATGAATTGTAATTGTTAACTATTATGGCCTCATCTTGCTCGCTCTCTCTTTCTCTCTCATTTTTTTGGTTGAGCCTAATGACTTTTTGCAACATTCTTATCCAGGAAACTTCAAATTTATCCATCTCTGCCTCTGGTTTGTGTCTTCACTCGTGCAGCCTTGGAGCTGGATCGGAATAATGACAACTATAAGAACTTCCAGGTATTTTGTAATATATGACAAATTATGACAGTTTGATGCTTTTGGTTGTGTTCAATATGGTTTTTGTGCCTGAGCGTAACATTTGGTTTTTCATGGTTTTTATTCTATTGAAATCTTCAGCTAGCTATGGGAAAATACATGCGACAACAGCATCAGGTATCTTCAGCTAGCACTACTTGTTTAATGTTAGACTTTCACTGTTATTGTAAATTCATAACTTTTTATTGCAATATAAATTGTTTGCTTCTTTTGTGGTAGGCTTTTGCCCTTGCTATTGAGATGTTAGGCTTCAGCTTTTAGAATTCATATTTTATTTCATTTGTGGAAAGCATAGATTTCTTTAGGGATCTTATTATTAGAGCTCCATTTAGTTTTTCAAATTTTAATGATTTTTCATATGTTTACATGTAGTCTTAGTTGATCAGTTAGTGTCCATTCTTCATGAATGGAAGTTTCTGGTCATATTTTATAAGTTACCTTCCTGAAATGATCGATGGTCTCTTGACCGTTTATAACGAGGAAGATGAAGTGCTGTGGTTGCATATAATTCTTCCCTTATATTTCTTCTGTCTCGATGAGCTGAAGTATTGCATCAACAAATTCCTATGAGTTACACCTCATATGAAGAGGCTTAAATTGCACGATGATGTGTGTATTTTTTCTTCCCTGCATGTTCTCTGTTGCTCAGGAAGGGTGCAAGGTCGAACACTGGCCGAGGATCAAGTTTCGATGCTTTCCTTATTTTTTAGGGGCATCCTCCAACGCATAGGTGACACTATTGTTAATCAAATTGTGGCTTCCAGATTATTTATTATTTTATTTTAAAATAAATTTGATTGTATAATTTATATTAGATAGTTTACAAATATATTGAGTAGGTTAAAATATATTTAATTAGGTGTTTCATAATGGATTATAATATTTTATTGTATATCTAGCATTTGATTTTATTTTAAAATTATTTGATTAAAGGAGGATAAATTTTATGCGTTTAAATCTAATTAAAAAACTATATTTAAATTAATTTATTTGGAATAATTGTTAATTGGACTTTTTTTTATAGATTTGATTTTAATCGTAAATTTTAAGACTTTAAGGGTATTTTATAAAATGCCGAAATAAAAATTTATTTTGTTTTAAATTTTTTTCTTTTTTTCGATTCTTTTCCATCAAAGAGAAGTAAAAACTATAGGTGGATTTATTGAAATTCGGAGGAAAAAAATTCATGATTTTATTATTCAATTTTTTGAATTCTAAAGTACGTGGAATTATTTTATTAATTTTATATTAATTTTATTCATAGGTTTTGTATCAAAATATGAAATTAACACTTATAATAATAAATTATTAGATTTTGATGTTTTTGAAAATGATGATTTCATTATTTTACCTTTAATGTAATTCACATAAACACTAAAGGCATCAAAATTTATATTCTATAAAATTCCATCATGACAATTTTTTTAATTTATTTTTATCAATATTATATAAACAATAGTGTCACAAATGAAAAGAATTTTTATCCAATCATATATTTAGATAAAAAAAATATACATTGAATCAACATTATAACATTGAAGCACAAAGACAAATTTTAGTTTTACACATAATTTATACAAACAATAAGATACAATACTAGTAATAACAATGATATTTTTATATATCAAATACATAGTCTTTGTCAAAAATAAAAGAATAATAAGTTTTTCAAAATGTAGAAATTGACATTAGATTACGTCTGATAGTTAGTGCAAAAATTATATTTGTCAACAAAATGTATGTCCACCATAAAAAAGTAAAGAGTACATCAACACCAATGATTTAGTTCACTCATTATTCCCTATAAACACATATTTCTCTTGATTATTTGATTTCATTAGATCTAAAAACTCTTGTATAATAGTTAAAATATGGACCAATAATCCCAAGTTCACAATCTATGCATAAAAAAAATATATTAATATAATTGATTTAAAATAAACCAAATAATTTAATTTATCTTACTTTTTTCCTACAAAAATTTAACTTGTAATTGTATTTTATGAAATATCCTTTCTTAAGGTATGTAAATTCATCTTATATAATTCTATATCGATTTTATTTATGAGGTTTGCATTAAAATATAAAATTCATACTCACAATTATTATTAGAGCTCATCTTTAATGTTTGATCCATAAAAAAGTGTGATATGATTTGATTATACTTGATTCATCGTAACTCTAATTTGAGAAAATCATATTTTTTATCTCAAATTTTAACTCAAAATTATTTTGAATAACCCGTTGGTTTAAATGGTATTGTTGGCGATGTAAAATTTATGATTGTATTCTGAAATTTCAATTTCTGATGATTTTAAATGAATTGATTATTTATTTTGAAATATTGCCAATTGCAATTTTTCAAGGGGTTTTATACAAAATTATATTCATTTTGTACCACATTTGCGAATCCTGACATATTTATGTTAATTAAAAATTTGATCATAGTTATTTAAGCATAATGAAAATTTAATCATGGATATTCATGAATTAAAATGGCTGAATATTCCTCAAAAAGTTTTGTGGTTGTTTTAATTTATAAATATTATTATTATGTGTTTATTTTGACTTGGTTAATTTAACTCAAAAGATTGAGTTGGTGAAAAATAATAAATATAAAATATTATTAAGATGATAAAAAAAAGTCAAAGTGAATTTTTATTATTTGTTGCGATTGTTGTGGATATTTTTTTTTGTGAGATGTCGTGATTTGTGTTATTCTCCCAAAATAACTAGTACAAAATCATAATATAATCTCTATTTGAATTTAATGGAATAATGAATTATTTGTTATATGTTTAGTTGTCCATTGCATAATTTATAACATGAAATTTAGTAGTCAACTCTTCAAAATTAAGATGTTGAATGAATCAAATTACTCGACTTAGAAAAATAAACTAGAAGTTCATTTGGTATTTCAAGATTTTGATATTACTCTTAATACTCATGAACCACTAATTGGATTTAGCTAATTTGAGATATGTTAGTTTGAAAAATGACATAGAGTAAACAAATTAACAAAACCGATGATCAGAAAAATAGTTTTTGAAACTATTCATACAAGTTTGCCAGATGTTTATTTTGCCAAATAGTTACTTTGGAGTATCCATAATATATTTATTGTATCCTCCAAAGTCAAGAAATTATTCTTGACTCACAAGCTCCACAACACTAAGTTGGGAGTAAGAGAATATTTGAGAACATATCTTAATAATGTTTTCAATTGCAAATAAGTCGAAAAATTTGGCTTTGAATCTTGATGATGAGTATATTATAAATTGTATATTGAACTCATTATCTTCATCCTTTAGGCCTCGTTTGGTTTCGGATCAGGATTAGGATCAGTTCATTTCAGAATTATTTTTTTGCTTGTAAAATTAATATTACTTATTTTACACTATTATTAAATTAAATTATTATAAAAAATTAAATAGTTTTTCAAACTTTAAATTATTGAAACATTAATTTTGATAAAAAATTAGTTTATAAAAGTGGTTCATTGATCCTGATCCCGAACCAAATAGTGCCTTAAAATTTTATTATTAATTGTTGATAAATGAATTACTAAATCAGTGTATTTTAGAGGGCGAAAGAAAAAACCTGTTAAAGCTAAACTCGTCATGATTGAATAAATAAATTTGGTTGAGAAGAAGCGAAAAATTTAATCCTTAATCTAAAAAACCTTTCAAGAAGCAGACTTGAAAAAAAAATTGTGAAGAACAAAAATAATATGAAAGGAAAGTCACTTGTTCAGTTACAAAAAATAGTTTATTTTTATTATAAAAAGAAAGAACATTTCATAAAAATGGTCAACAATTAAAATTTCTGCAAGAAAAGAAGCAAAGTAAATTAAAGTGTTTACTTTATTTTGAATTAAATTATATTAATGTTTCTTCTGATGCATGGATGTGGATTTAGAATCATCAGTCCATATTTCAACGATTATGTAAGGGTTCTTAGACCTAAGTAAACTAAATGATTAGGAGAGTTATGTGTTTATGGGAAATAATAAGTGAGCTGAAGTCATTAGTATTGGGATGTACTATTCGATTTTTTATGATAGACATACCGTTTTGTTGGCAAATATAGTTTTTACATTAGCTATTAATTGTAATATATTGTCGGCTTCTAAATTTACAGAAGCTGATTACTCTTTTATTTTTGACAAAGACTGTGATTATCTGATATATGATAGTATTGTACTTGTTACTGGTGTTATATCTGATGATCTCGACAAATTATAGGTGAAACTAAAACTTGTTTCTATAGTTCAATGTTATAATATTGATTCTAGGTATATATTTTTTTGTGATCGTCATGTACAGTTGGATAAAATTTTTCTAGTTTGTTGTACTGTTGTTTAGATTATATTGGTAAAAGTAGATTGAAGAGACTCTATAGTGATGAAATCCTACAGAATATAAATTTTAATAACACTAGTATCTGTGTGAGTTGCGTTAAAGATAAGATGATGAGATCATCATTTCTAAAAGCATCAAGTTTTAATAATTATTAGACTTGATCCATATAGATTTTTGTGGTTTGAATGGGGCTACTACTCAAAATAGTAAAAAATATTTTGTGATCTTTATTGATGATTATTCACATTATGGGTATATATCTCCTATGCAAAGAGTCAAATATATTTAAAATATTTAAAGTGTATAATGCTAAAGTTAAAAATCAACTAGGGAGAAAGATTAAGGCCATTAGGTCAGATAGAAGAGCTGAATACACTTCAAATATTTTTTGAAATTTTTTACAAGAATATGGGATCATGACAAATACAACTATTGCAATAAATGCAAAGCAATTTCATACTCATTTTGAGGACATAGTTGAAGATTAATCTTATCATTTTTGACTATAGGTGATTCTCCATACTTATAATTATCCATACCAATCTCTATAGAATTTTAATAATATATGTCTCTTGAAAAAGCCCAATCAATCGATGTTTTTTTTCTCTATAGATTTTTATACCCAAGACATATAAATTATTGCCAAGATCTTCATCTCAAAGACTGTAGAAAACATCTTTTTAGCCTCCTTAAGAAAATTTAGTTCATTATTAATTAATAAGATATCATCAATATAAAATCTCAATATTTGAACTTTACCACCACTAACCTTTAAGTATATGCAGTTATCGGTCACATTCTCTTGAAGCAAAGCTTTGTAATTGTCTTATAAAATTTGAAATACCACTATCGAGATACTTATTTCAAACCATAAGTAGATTTATGTAATGTACAAATTTTTATTTCATCACCTATTCTGATGAACCTTTCTGATTGAGTCATATAAATTTTCTCTTCAAGAATCTCATTCAGAATAACTATTTTAACATCTGTTTAAATGAGTTCATAATTATAATGTGTAACTAATGTCATAAAAATTCTAAATGAATTTTTCTTAAAGATTAGAGAAAAGTTTTATCATAATCAATTTCTTCTCTCTGAATATAACATTTAACAACTAACCTTGCTCTGTGTTTGTCAACATCACCATTAACTTTTTGTTTTGTCTTATAAACCTATTTACAATTAATTGGTTTATAGTTTTTAGGAATTTATATGAGATAACAGATCTCATTTTTGTACATCGAGTTACTTTTTTAATCATTGCATCCATCCAAAATTATGCATTTTCAATACTCATGGTTTTTGAAAAACTCAATGAATCATCATATTCTATAGTTGACATATGTATTTTCTCTATATTACTTGGACTCTGAGTATGCAAATCTCTAATTTTCTCTAGATATGTAATATAGTTATTTGATATAATCAACTTATAAACTTTTTTTGGTCTTTTATTCAACTAACTTGGTGTAGTCATTGATGCCTTACTTTGCTAAACCTTAACTATCTCATCCTCAAACTCAATTTTTTTTCTCTTGCTTCCTATAATAGATACTCCATGTTTAATAGGTTTGATATCTTTGTTTTCAAATATAGAACCCCGAATTGTATTAAACAATTTATAACCCTTAGACCTTTTTAAAAAATTAATAAATTTACAACTCAAATTATGAGCTATAGTTTTTAACATAACAGGTTTAGTAATTCTAGCTTTTGCATCATAATCTCAAATTCTAAAATAATTAAGACTAGATTTTTTGTTGAATCACGATTTAAAAGGAGTTTTAGGAATATATTTAGATGATACTTTGTTGAAAATGCATGTAGCCATTTTTAATATTTCGCCTCACAAGGAATCAGGAAATTTACTGTAAACTAGCATGCAATATATCATATCCATCAAAATTCTATTCTCCTTTTTGTAGCTCTATTTTGCTTTGTATTTTCTATAATAGTTGCATTTACAATGATCCCATATTCTTATAAAAATTTTCAAAACAAATTGAAGTGTATTCTCCTCTTTAACTTTAGTTTTGTATGTGGGATTGATTTTGGTAGTTCGAGAGTAGCAAAAAATTTGGAAGTGATCTTGAATTATAAATTAGAGTTTATTTAATTTGAAGTGTGCTATTAGATATTGTGAAAATATTGACTTTCATCAGGCACAAGTCTTTATTATTAATTACCTCAATAATTTTTAGTAATCTCTTAGAGTAAGAAACCTATTTAATAAAATAGAGATATAAAAAAAAGAAGAAAACATGATATTGATTGATTTGAGAAATAGTACATAACTTAAGTAAAGGTATACCCTTATTTTACAACGAATTTTAAAATAGAATTATGAAATGCAAGAGAACAATAAAAACAAAGAAAATATAGGAAATGATAAAAGAGTTTTGGCATGCACTGTTGCCTTGCCCCTGCGTGTTGGACTATATGAAATTCGACTTGGATGAGTCTTGACTTGGTCTTTAGCGGATGTTAATAATGTACTGACGAGTAAAGCTAATTGCCTTGGCTTATATCAGTAAACCTTGTTGGGATTTAAAGGTGCGTCATTAGTTGCTTCTCGGCTAGACTAGCTTAGAGGATGTGTCGTCAATTACTTCTGGAGTTGACTAGCTTTAAAGGTGCATTGTCAATTGCTTTTGGAGTTGACTAACTTGAAGGACATATCATCAATTACTTTTGAGGTTGAATATCTTGAAGAGTATATCATCAACTATTTCTAGGGTTAACTAACTTATGAAATATATCATCAACTATTTCTTGGGTTGACTAGTTTGAAGGGTGCGTCCTTAACTACTTTTGGGGTTGCCTACCTTGAAGAGTGCGTCGTCAATTACTTTTGGGGTTGACTAGTTTGAAGGACACGTTATCAACTACTTCTAGGGTCGATTAGCTTGAAGGGCCTGTTATTAACTATTTCTAGAGTTGACTAGCTTTGAAGTGTGGCCAACGACTTTGAGTATTGGCGATAACTTTATTTGGTCTGAAGTATTTTAGTTAGTCAATAAGGCATTGGTTTTAACTTCAAGATTTGAAGTATTTCCGTCAGCTAATAAGGTGTTGCTGAAAACTTCATTTGCTTTGAAATATTTCAATAACTAATTAGACGTAAGCAATAACTTTATTAATTTTGAAGTATTTCTATAGTTCATAGGTACAAGTGATAACTTTATTGATTTTGAAGTATTTCTATAGCCTGTGGGGCGTAATTGATAACTTCTTTTGATTTTAAAGTATTTTTATAGAATAGGGCATAAATAATAACTTTATTTGGTTTTGAAGTGTTTTTATAGTCAATGAGGTATAAGTTATAACTTCATGAATTTAAAGTATTTTCGTAGCCCATGGAGTGTAAGCAATACCTTGGTATTAATTTTGAAGTATTTCTATAGTCAATGAGGCGTAAGTAATAATTTTATTTGGTTTTGAAATGTTTCTATAGCCAATGAAGTGTAAATAATAACTTCATTTAGTTTTGAAGTGTTGCTATAACCAATAAGGCATAAGTAAAAATTTCATGAATTTGAAGCATTTTCGTAACTCGTAGGCATAGGTAATAATTTTGTTAATTTTGAACGTGGTGTTACCCACTACTTATGGAGTTGGACATAGCCTTGGAGTACTGTTAAAAACTTTTGTAGCACCTCTAGCGGGATTTAGTTGACCCAGTTTAGTTCTTATATGAATTAGCTTTGGTTTGAGTTAGGATGATAACGTCACTCATTGTTCATAGCCTTAGAGTGTTATTGAGGATTTAGCACACTCAGTGGGACTAAGTTTGACCCAGTTTAGTTGTGTTGGAACTAACACGGTTCAGGTTCAAGTTTGGTTCGGAATAAGTTCAACACTCAATTTTGATTTGAGTATGAATTA
The DNA here is from genome assembly GCA_005019695.1 of Trichopus zeylanicus subsp. travancoricus. Taxonomy (NCBI): domain Eukaryota; kingdom Viridiplantae; phylum Streptophyta; class Magnoliopsida; order Dioscoreales; family Dioscoreaceae; genus Trichopus; species Trichopus zeylanicus. Next base: position 230,107 of record RXID01015248.1, on the reverse strand, counting down.
ATTACTTGATGTTTAAAACTTGATTGAATTGCGATTCACTAACTCCTTAAAAAATAGTGATATGTTCCAGTTTTCTATTCTCAGAATCTTTGGTGATCGGGTTCACACTGATGTTTTATAACATGACTAGGGGAACTATGTGAAATATCTATTCCAAAATCATTGTTAGTATTGATAGTGAATGTTTAATAATGAATTTAATTCATCAAGCCTAGTATTGATTTTCAAAAGAATATTTGTCAAATACTGATTATTAACTCTAGTTAGAGTAGTGTTGATTTCAATTCGAGTATGATTTGACTTAGTTCAATATTTAGGACTCAATCTTGGTTTAAGTCTAGCTTTATTTGATTTGGTTTGAGTTCGACATTTTGTTGAACGTTTATCGGGTTTGGGTTTGCATTTTGATAGACTTTGATTCAAGTTCAAGTTAATTTTGTTCAATTTCGTTTCAGTTCAGGCTCAGCCTGGTTCTATTTTGATTTTGAGTTCAACCTTTCAGTTTGAACTTGATTTAACTCAATTAGGGTTTGATTCAAGCTTAGTTCGATACAGATTGGATTCGATTTGAATTGATTTTGAATTGACCCAATTTAAACCGATTAGGGTTGAGTCTGAGCTAATTTAGTTTAGGTTTTATATTCAATTCAATTTGAGTTTTAGTTTATTTATTTGATCAATTTAGGTCTTTTTGGTGGTCCATTTCAATCAATTTAGTTTTGCTCATTTGTTCTAGTTGAGTCCAATGTGAATTTTAATTAATTTATGTTAATCAATTTAGTTTGAAAATTCACGAGCTATCATGATAACATTCGGCGAGCACACAAGTTGGCCTTGGTCTAAACGGACATTTGACGAGCCTGCGAGTTGGTCTTAGTCCGAATAGATATTTGGCGAGCTCGCAAATTGACCTTGGTCAAAATATACATTTGGTGAACTCGAAATTTGGTTTTATTTCAAATAGATATTTGGTGAGTTTGTAAGCTGGTTTTAGTTTGAACAGATATTCGGTGATCCCTCAAGTTGATCTTAGTCCGAATAAATGTTCGCCGAGTTTGCAAGTTGACCTTAGTCTGAATAGATGTTTGGTGAGTTCATGAGTTATCCTTAATTTGAATAGTTGTTCGGCAAGTCCATGAACTAGTTTTAGTCCGAATAGATATTCAGCGAGTTCGCAAGCTAGCTTTAGTCTGAATAGATGTTCGGCGAGCTCGTAAACTGGTTTTAATTCGAATAGATTTTTGGCGAGCTCATGAACTGACCTTAGTTTGAATAGATGTTTAATGAACTCGTAAACTGGCTTTAGTTTGAATAGACATTTGACAAAATTTCAAACTAGCTTTAGTCCGAATAAATATTTGACGAGATGGTAAATTGACCTTAATCCGAACAAACATTCGACGAGCTCATAAGTTAGTATTATTTTGAATAGATGTTCGATAAGCTCGTAAACTCATTTTAGTTTAAATAAATATTCGACGAACTTTTAAATTGGCTTTAGTCTAAAATTGATTTTGAGTAAGTTTGCGGACTAGCGCTAATTCAGAATTGAGTTTTGAGTAAACCTGCGGACTGATTCTAGATTGGTGGTGGAGTTCTATTAAAGCACAAAACTACATGTAACTACAATGTTGATGAAATTCCTTTATCAATGTGAATAATTGTAGGTGATCACGATGTTGATGCGTTAAAGACTACTGATGGCTACAGTATTAATAAAATTCATTGACCTGCCAAAAACCGTGAATCGCTACAGTAATAATGGCATTAAAATCGAGACAAATAGCTGCTAATCAAAATTTTTTTTTGGCAACAACTTATTATTATTATTTTTGTCTTTATTTTCCTTCTACCCATGCCTCGGTTCTTTTTTCTCATCTGGGCTGTGATGGCTCGGAGCTTCTCTTGGCCAGATCCGGCCGGATCTTGGCTGGATCCAGCCGCAGGCAGGCGGTGCTCATGACCGTGGCAGTTGAGGAGACTGGTCGACAAATAGGGGCCGCGAGCCGGGGAGCAGAGGCCGTAGATTGAGGCATGGGAGGCTCCGACGATGTGGTGGCAGAGTAGAGTTCAGGCAAGGCTGGCGGATCTAGCGGTGAAGGAGGGCTGAGGCAGCAGTGAGCGGCTGGAGCATCCGATCGGGCAGAGGGATGCGGCACCAGACCCAAGCAGCTGGGTGGTGTTGGCAGCAAGGGTGGCTGGGCGAGGTCGGGGAAACATAAGCCAGGCCAGCTCGCCAGTGACTCGCTCAAGCGGCAGCCAGAGGCATCACGGACGCAGACGTGGGCAGAAGTTGGGATAGCACGAGCTGGGCCGGTTTGCCGGTGGTTGCAGGTCGGAGGCTGGCCGGAGCGGGCCTTCTTTCCGGTGACGGCGACCGAACCCAGTGAGGCACGCAACCTCTTGCTAGGGTGACTAGCGGTTTGGTGGAGTTGGAGATGCCATCGATGATGTGAGAGTGGAGACAGCTGTGGTGCAAGTAAGGTGCCTGGCAATGGCGGAATATGGGGTGCTGGTTGGCAGGAGTAGCGCGAGCATGGGACAGGCTTTGACTCCTTTTTTTCACTGTCTTCTCGTTGATTTTCTCTGCTTCTCTTGCAAAGGTTCACTCATCCTCTTCTCTCTCTGTTTTTATTTTTGCGAGTTCTCATTAATTTATAGTCCTCTAGTAGATTTATAATTGAATTTTCAATTGATCGATTTTGAAATATTTATGACTGTAATTGAATCTTGATATCACTAATGGGTCTCATTTTAAAAACATGTTAGCTTTAATTAGATTGTATTTTTAAAATTTTGTGATTGATATATAATTAATTGAAATTTAGTTTTCTAACGAAGAGATTCAAGATTTGTACTATTTGATATTTTGAATTTTTTTGGAGATTATTTGTAGTTTTTTTAAAAAATTAGATTAAAATATAATTTTTTAAACTCCAGGGATTTTTTTTTGTAAAAAGAGCTTATCTATGAAATTTTAGAACTTTTAGGTTTATTTTTTGTATGAAATTTGGATTTATTTATAAATAAAAACTTTCAAAGACTTATTTGAGAAAATTTAAAATTTTAAGAGTTTATTTATAAATATAAATTGTTGAGGGGTTTATTTACATATTCTAAATTTTGCATAATTTGAAATTTTAAAGTTTTGTTATAAAATTTTCATTTCGGAAATTTATTCATAAAACTTATTTAGTCTAGAAATCTAGTTATAAAGAATTTGTATTTTCATGAGGCATTTGATGAATTTTTAGTTTTGACCTTTTCTAGCCACATATCTAGCCCAATTGACTTTTTCTAGTTTAAGTCCAAAATTTTTAACAATTTAAATTCAAATTAAATCAAATTTTCGATCTAATTGAGTCATACATTTGGATTACAATCCAGTAATATTCAACTTTATATTTTACCAGAATCTTGATTAAATTTAATTTTCAATCAAAATTGATTCAAACATTGTATATTTTAAATATTTAAAATACATTTAACTTATTGCGCAATACATATATACACTCATAATGCAAATAATTATTAATAAAAATTACAAAATATTTTTGACCGTTCTCAATAACAATTCTATTTGGACCACAAATATTTAAGAACTCAAATAAAAAAAAAAAAAGGTAAACTTTTGTATATCATAAAGCTGCTCCAATATGGCATCCATGTTTACATAAAAAACAGAACTAATTGCACATTGGATTTCTTTGAGGGAAACATCAACTCCTGCATATGAATCGTATAGTCTAAAGCATTAAAATAACAAACGGGCAGAAGAATATAACAACAATAGCCATATACCTATTTTCATTTAAGAAACTCCATTCGTAAACCAGACAGCTCTCGAGGAGCATCTATGGCAAGCAAGGAACTGATGCCCGTAACCCTGGAGACCACCACCTAAAAGAAAGCATGACTATGAACCCTCCAGTATGCTTACCTACACGACAAGCTTCCTCAAACGTCTTTCAACACGACATTTTCAGAGCCAGCTTTAACAAGGAACGAAAAAGCTGCTTCTAATAGGGAAGAAATAACAAAGAGCCAACAATTCAGAAGAAATAACAAATGCAAAACATGTAGCAACGGAAGGCATACGAGAACTCCATAAGCAAAAGGCAACAACCCCCAAAACAGAACAACATTAGCTTCGCTAGGAAATGACAATAAATGAATAATACCTTTGACGAAAGTGGACGATAAGCAGGTGCAGCACTGCAGGGCAACCTATTTCATGAACAATTAAATCTTGAGTGATAAATAATCTTCCTTTTGGAGTAAAAGGACGACCTTTTGGGTTCTATTAGAGTTTTTATTTCTCGCGAATACCCTATATAGTAGATTTCCCAGAGTCTTGCAGCATCCACCTGTGACACCAGCCTGAAATTTTTGCAAGAAAATAGATATCAATCAGAATGAAGTACAAACGAAGTGTTCAAAAGATCACATATCCACAACAGAAAATCATTTCCTTCTTCTAAACAAAAGCAACACCGTCGCCGCCATTGCTATCCCAATCCTTGCTCGAGAGCCAATAGCGCCTCGAATTCATCAAATTAATCAAAACAAATGCAAAATGCAACGCGGGATTGAAAAAAATGAAGAAAATGACCACAATAGTGATAAAGGGTTTGAAGGAAGAGAAGAGCGCGCACTCCCGGATGACGGCAGTGAGGTTCGTGGTGACCTTGGAGTTGGCGAGGGTTTTCTCCACCGTCTTCCCATCGAGGCCGATTGCGATAAAGAGATCCAGCGCCGGCAAGCCGCCGTCCTCTCCTATTTCTTCTTCTCCGAGGCCAAAGCTGCAACTGTTCAACGGAGAAGAAGCTCGGGCCCTCTGAGTCCGGTTCAGCTGTCTTTGCGTTGAAATTGGTTTGATTTGCCAGAACCGAACCAAGTAGCTTCTGGTTTCGGGTCAGTGCTGTTAGACAATGTTCCAAGGAGGATTTTATCTTTTTTGTTTTTTGCAAGTATCAAATAAGCAAAAGAGTGGTTCTCAAATGTCATAAATACGAAGGATTTATTTATAAATATTTTAATTATTTTTTAAAAAGAATTTCAGTTTTTATCCCAACATTGATCAATTGTCTTCTGGATCGCGTCTCAACTTATTGCAACTCCAGAAAAAGCAAAAAATAAAGAAGAAGAAGTAGAAGAACAATAAGAAGGGCCAGATTCTAAATTAGGACGAGTTGATTGTGATTAGAAAACATTATCATTGTAATTAGCATAATTAGCATAATAATGAAAATTTGATCCTAAATTCAATGCGAGCCTCTCAGCTCAAGGAGTGGCCTCCACCAGCACGTGCAAAAATGGCTTTCAGTCCATCCCTGTAGCTTTTAGCTTTAGCTTTCCATCCATTCTCAGAACACCACACTTTCCCAATTCATTGAAGCTGTGGAGGATGATGTCGCCTTCATCCAATGTTTAGCTAGAAATACCTTCAAGCTCAAGGTGATTAGGTAACTTGAATTCCAGAATCAATAATTATGATATTAAATGTGATGAATTAATTTTATATTAAATAATTAAATAAATATAGTTTGATATATATAATACAATTTTTTTAAAAATAATTTAGTGTGCAGCTCATAGTTTTAAAATCAATTAGCGAAAGTTAGTTTAATCAAACCATATCTAGGATACCTTTAGATAATTAATTAATGAATCCTAATTAAATTTGGCCACGTAGGCATGAGCTTGAATTAGTCAAAGATTGTCATTTTTCAAACAGAAAATGGATAAAAATGTCGTAAACTCTCACAAAATCTAGCTTAACAGTCAGAAACCATCATTATATACTTGTGTTAACAGTCTACGATAAATCATATTCTTCTCTTTTTGACTAAGAAGCCCTAACCAACAAACTACAAGCAAATTTATGTCCAAAAAAGTTGAGGCACTTTCGCATCATCTTATGATCTCCCTTGTCGTGCATGGTCATCACTCCTTTTCAAAGAGACCAAACCCTCCAACTTTGACATATAAATCTCCATACTTACTTGCTCATATCCCCACCATCATCATCATTTTCTCCTTCTTCTTTCTCTTCCTTTTTTCTTCTTTTTGAAGAAGAGATGAATGACAAGACATGCTGCTATTTCCATCCAAAGGAAGTGATCGTGGGGGTATGCGCCCTTTGCTTGAAGGAGAGGCTCCTCATACTGGCCTCCAAACAAGGGCAGCTTCCTCTACCAAAGGAGACAAACAAGTCCTTCAGAATTCTGAGGAGGAAACCATCCATTACTCTCAACAAGGTCTTTGCTCTAGGCTCCTTCCTTCATCTCCTCGAGTTCCGGCAGCAAAAGCCCAGCGAGGTCTCTGACGATGGCTCCCTCGCTAGCCTTGAAGGTATTCTCCTCATTCCCTTGTCTCCCAGTGCTTAAACAACTGTTCTGGCCACCGATTTCAATTAGCATATATATTTTGAGTATAAAGAGACTTTCATGATGATTTGACGCAAAATGGTTGATACTGTCTCATGAAATTTATGCGTATTGACTTCTCTGCAATTTTTCATCATTTAGATTCATTCATATCTATCAAGTTTGAAGACAATGGACATGCGTTACGGGACACGAGGGAAGAAAGCCTAAAGTACTGCTCAAAGCCAACCAATGGCACAAGCAAATGTAACCAAGTTGAGGGCAAGGTTGGAAAAAGTGTGGTGGAGCGCACCAATCCACGCGGGACGCTGAGGTGGAGGAAGGGGATTGGCCATCTACTCCAGCTGGCAGGATGGAAGAGGTCCACCAAGGCCGGCCCGTGCCACATGAGCCTCGTCGGAAAGGCGGACGGAAGGAGAGGTTGGATAAGGAGCCTGACAAGGAGGAGGACCGCCGCAGCCTCCACGACGAATATAGGCTAAATAAAAAAAAAAGAAAAAGAAGAGGATTTTGTGTGTGTTTTAATATGAATAATATTTTGGAAAATTACCCCATAAAGTCATGATATTTTCTTTATAATTCTATGAGAGTTGTAATTTCTTTTGTATTTCTGAAATTAAAGTTTTTTTTTTAAATATCTCTTTAAACTTTTTGTATACACTTGAAAAATTTTATTTTTTTTCTCAAATATTTTTCTCGAAAAGACATATGCCCCTTTCCAAAGGACTCCAGAAGTACGTAACAAATCATAATTTTTATAGAATATAGAGAAAATATTATTATTTTGAAAATATGTATACGGAATTTTTCCTAATATAATTGAACAATGTGAGAAAAAAAAAAAAAATTGTTTTGATGTATAATTTGCAAAAAAATAAAGGGATGCATGGAGACGAGATGGCGAAAGGGCTTGAATTATTTGGTCGAATGTCGTTTGCTTTGTTGATCGTCGAGTTCTTTATTAGATATTTAAATGAGCTTCAGCTTTCAAGAGAATGCGCGGGTAGTTGGATGATTGAGAACTTTTTCGAGTTAGCAAGAGATATTATTTTATTTATAATTTTTTGGCAAAAAAAAAATGTTTGTAATTTCCGACCAGAAAATCCAACATTACGGCTGACGAGCTCAAGGTATAGAAAAATAGCCCCTTTTTTTTTTATACTAAATTAAAATTGTTTTCAATGTCCGTAGCACCAACTAAACACACCGAGAGACAAGTCTCCCAACAAAATCCTTGTTTGATGTCTCGAAGGGATCCACGCACGTGCGGGTGGCACGATGTACAAGGCCATCTTCCTCGAGCAAAAAGCCTTGGAGAAAAAGATGAAAAGCTACAAGGAAAGGCTGTGGAGATGATTTGAATTGAAGGTGCATGCTCTTCTTTTGTATCATGCATTCAATCATAGACCCCAATCAAACCAATTTAAATCAAAACTTGTGGCCACAAACCAAAAAAAGGCCATTTATCCATCCACATCAATCCTCTTGCCAAACCCTACCTTGGGTATTAGGGCTTGCCTTGGCCCGAAATCATCTCATATTGCTCTTGAAAATTTTTCAGTGTGCCAAACTCTCCTTTTAATCTCTCTTTTAATTTCTTTAATTCCTAATTAGTCCCATAGTTTGGTACTATCAGTATAAATGACTTATTGATGGGCCCCATGGATTTGTATCTAAACTACCTGCTCCTGTATCATAGTAAAAGTAGTGTCGAGCGAAAACATTACATATAGAGAAAAAGTGAAAAAAAATTCTATCTTCTTCTTTCCTATTCTTGAGCTATTGTTGAGGCCATTAATGACTATTTGAAGGTACTCGAAAATGAAAAACCAGCCATCCTCAATTGATTAATCTTCCCGATCTCCTCTTATTTGTCTTGAGTTCTCTCCAATAACCTTTACCACTGCACCTATTGCAACTGACACCATCCCAAACATCCACACACAAAGCGTGGGATTAATCGGCAGCCCTCCTCGAGCTTTGTCACTCCTCAATTATCAGTTTCCTAAGCTTTTTCGATAGATAATATCATTCCAATAGTTCGATACTATAGAGAAGACCATACGATCAATTTTACTATATTCGCAAATTGAAAAGAACTTCGGGCTGACATTTGTAACCATTGGAACCTAAACTCATTGTTGGTGATTGTCAAGTACATTATTCTATATGAGTACCATACCTCGATGATAATCCATGGCGATGTCGAGTTCCACTGGATGTGTGAGGTCCATTGCATCTTTTAAAGAGGAGTGATTGATCTCACTATTAAGATCCATAATCCAGAAGCAAAGCTAGATAATACGTTTGATGGTGATCAAAATAAGATTTAATAAGTTTATTAAGTTGTGTTAAACTTCAGCATTATTGATGATCATTCATGTTTGTGAAAGATCAAGTTTTAAGATAGAGCAAATTGTGTCATGAAAGTAATGACTCGAAGATAAAAGAAATAAAAATTTGAAGATAGAGCTTAAAAATGAAGGTATAAATAGATATGGTTAGGCTTTTCTTAATAAGTTTTACAACTTCATTTATTATTTAGAGAAGAGATCAAGCCCCCCTATCTTCTAATAAAAAAAATACTCTAAACTCTCCAATCTCAAAGCAAATCCTCATTCTCTTATTCTCAACCTTTGAGTGATTTTGTATTGAGTTTAAAATATATTATATTTTTTCTTTCTACTTGTAAACACTTCTGTGTGTTAGAAGTGTGAGTGTACAAATGCTCCATGTGGAGTGGATCTTCTTGGTAGGAGAAAGATTGGTTTGTATTGACGTGGTTTCACTCTAAGAAAGCAAATAGATTTGGTTTCAACTGAAGAAAGCGGTTCTTCAGTTTGGAGTTTGTAAAGGCTTGGTTTTGACTCAAGAAATAACATCACTAGTAGAGTGATACAAGTCCTCAAAAGTGAGGTAAGGATCGTGGGGTAGGAGCGGTTGATTTTCAAACCACATAAAATTCATTATGCACTTTTCTTTATTTTTATTTATATTATTGCACTTGTGGTTGATTGAGAATTGATTAAAATTTATTGAAAATTTAAATGCAATTATCTTGGAATTTATATTGGGACTTGATCATATCTATAATTATAATTTGTATTTTATTTTCTATTTCAAATCTCCTCCCTCTAAGATTGCCATATGGGCCAACAATGAACCTATCTATAAATGTCTCCTCTTGAAGAAAGTGATGGGTGAAGCATTGAAGACTTATTTTCATTTCTAACTTTAGTTTATGTTGTGTTTAATATTGCATGTATGTCATTGTAGCCTTCTCATCAGTACATGTGAGGAGTTTTTGCATTTGTAATGTTTGACTTACTTATATTAATGTTATGGACCTCATCTAATCATTTTATTGAGCAAAATAGTTACTCCAATCTACTTCTATTCATAATGGATGCAAAATGTGCATATCTCAGTGGTTCTGGTTATATTATCCAATAATTATTTATATAATTTTGAATTGAAATATACATCTGAGTAAACTATAAGACATAGTTAATTATTCAAGAAGGTTGATAGATATGTTCTCTGTCACTTTTTCAAGTGAAATTGAGCTATATACACGCACAATTGCAATTGCAAGCAAGTTTGGTGGATCGTCTTCACAAAATTCATCCATGATTTTAGCATTGTGGAATGATATTATTTTAGGCATTGCTAATGTTTAAGTAGACATTAGAGTCCTACTTCAAATTTGAGTTGGACTTATTTTGAGCCAAATTTAGACATTGAATTTAGGTCCAAATTTGTATTAAAAGCTAAAATAAGATTTAGACTAAGTTGAGATTTACAAATAAGCTCCAAAAGTTCTTTATTTGTGGATAAATTTGAGTTTTTATTCAATAAAGAGCTTGAAAATTTCAGATTTTTTACAAATATGTCCTTGTTGTAGAAAGCCCCCCGAAATTTACAAAATCAAATTTTAGTTCAATTTTTCCCAAAAATTTGTAAATAAATTCTCAAAAATTTTTATTTACAAACAAGTTCAAATTTTATTCAAAATGAACCCTAAAATTTTAGGATTTTTTTTATAAATATGTCCTTTTTGCAAAAAGGGCCCAAGAACTTATGAAATTATACTTTACTCTAGATTTTTAAAAAAATTATACATAACCCACCTAAAAATTCAGCAACCAAAAATCATACATATTTTAAAATTTTTTATCAGGAAAATAAATCCTAATTAAAGGAATTACATGCCAATGAGGAGATCTAGAGATCTAATCCAATCATAAACCACAATCCTAAACATTCTAAAATCAAACCAATCGAGAATATGATTCCAAATCTCCTTAATTTGGTGTAGAATCTCCTCAATTTGGTTTCAAAATCCTCTTTGAAGCCTATAGAGAGGATTAAAAACCTGCACAGAAAATAGAACGGAGATCAGAGCATAGAGAGAATAGGAGAGATGAGGATCAGTGAACCTTCATATGAGGAGAAAGGAACATCAATGCAGAAGACAGTAAGAAAGGTTTAACTTAGCTTTTTAATCCTTTCTTCTTCCCTCTCTCCTTTTCTTGCCTTGGGTTTTCTCTTTTCTACTATCCATGTAGCTGCCCGCCAATGGTCTCGCACCTACATCTGACCACCACCACCTCCAACATCCCCATGGCCTTGTCTCTCTACTTTGGCTCCTCCACAAACACCATGGCCGCCCTTGTCTTCACGGGCGGAGTTCCCATCTCCTTGTAGCTCTAGCCACCACCAAAATCAGCTGGATTGGCACCGGCATCATAGGCTACTCTACAATGACACACCTTATCTTTGCCAAGTACTCGATCATCTTCAATCGCACAATATCAAAGTTAAATTCCTTATTGCGACCAGCTCCTCGCCAAAACCCTACTCCTCTAACACCTGTGCTCCGGCCAGCTTGCCCAACCTCACCACCTTGCCAACCAAAGCTGCCCTTGCCGCTTAGAGCTCTGCCCCGCTCTGGCTTCTCTTGTCGTATTGCCACCCTGTGGGTGCTAGGGCTAGATCTGGTTGCAAGACAGGGGGGCTGAAGCTACCCCCCCCTCGTGGCCAAGATAGCTGGCTACCTTGGTTCGACAAAGCTCAAGAATAAGAAAAGAGAAGGCCATGAGAGAGAAGAAGAGGGAAGAAAAGAAATATAAAATAAATAAACAAATAAATAGTTGCTAAAAGAAAAAGAGGAAGCTTGTTGCAAAAGAAAAGAGAAGCAAGAAAACAAAAGAGAAAAACTCTCCCTTGCATGAATTTTTGCACTATTTTTACTATAGCCACCCACTATTCTTGACATCTTGGCAAACTTCATTAGCACTTCAGTCACCCACTACCTCTCGAAGACAGCGAACCCTTGACACTATTATGGCCACTCACGGCCCCTCCCTCAAAAATGGTGAATTCTTGTCACACTCAGTTAGCTCTGAGGCTCGCACCTAACCAGCCTTCAGGCTTGCATCTAGGCTAGCCTTTGGGTTCACATCTAAGCCAACCTTCAGGCTCACACTTAGTTAGGTTTCAGGCTCGCATCTAAGTTAGCCTTCGAATTCGCACTTAGTTAGCCTTCTAGCACACTTAGCTAGCTTTTGAATTCGCATACAACCAACCTTTGGGTTTGCACCTCCTCCAACCTTTGGGCTCAAACTTAACTAATCTTTGGGTCCACATCTAAGCCAGCCTTCGAGTTTGCATCCAAACTAGCTTTTGGCCTTGTACTCGGCCAATCTTTGGACTTGCACTTAACCAGTCTTTGAGCTTGCACTTAGCCAGCCTTTGGACTCACACCTAACCAGCCTTCGGGCACATATTTAAGCCAGTCTTTGGGCTCATAAAAAAGTTAGCCTTCGGGTTTGCATCCAAGCTAGCCTTTGGACTCACACCTATCCACTTTTTGAGCTCGCACCTTTACTAGCCTTTGAGCTTGCACTTAGTTAGCCTTTGGGCTCACGCACTCAGCCAGCCTTCAGGCTTATAGTTAACCAGTCTTCAAGTTTGCACTCAATCAGCCTTCGGACTCACATTTAAGTCAGCTTTTAGGCTTGCACTTAACCAAACTTTGGGCTTATATCTAAGCCAACCTTCGAGCTCTAATCCAAGCCAACCTTTGGGCTCACACTTAGGTAGCTTTCAGACTTGCATCAAGCTAGACTTTGGGCTTGCACTCAGCTAGTCTTCAGGCTTATACTTAGTCAGCCTTCGAACTTACTGTTAGTCAACCTTCGGGTTTGCACCGGCCAGCATTCGGGTTTGCACCTAACCAAATTTTGGGCTCGCGCTTAGCCAACCCCCAAGCTCACATCTAAGGTAGCCTTTGGGCTTGCACTCAGTCAGTCTTTAGGCTCACATCCAAGTAAGCCTTTGGGCTAGCATTTAGCCAGTCTTCGGGTTTGCATTTGGTCAACCTACGAGTTTGCATCTAAGCTAGTTTTCGGACTTGTACCCAATCAGCCCTTGGGCTTGCGCCACTAAGCCAGCTTTCGAGCTCATAAACTAAGAAATTCCTCTGGTTTGCATATTTATGGTTGAGTTATGAGTCCGCTTAAAATTATTATAAATAACCAAGGACCTTCAAATCAAACTACTTAACATGAAGTAGCTAAATCACATTAAAATTGAACTCAAGCACAACAAAGGGACAAAGGCTAAGTTGATTCAAATAGACCTAAATTGACCAAACAAATGGACTAAAATTTGAATTGAGTTAACCTAGGACTTAGACTCAACCTAATTAGACTTGAGATGGGTTAATTTAAAATCAAGTTGGGTTCAATTCAAATCCAATCTGGATTGAACTAAGCTCAAATTAAATACTAATTGGGTTAAATTAAGTCCAAACTAAAAAGGAAAATTCAAACTCAAACCAGAACTAAGCCAGGCTGAATTTGAATTTAAACCAAGTTGCACTAAGTTAACTTGAACTTGAACCAAAGCCTAGTAGACCCAGACTCGATAAAAATTTAACATAAGATCAAACTTGACTCAAGCTAAATAAAATTAAACTCGAATATAAACTATGTTAGTTTTGAAGGAACAAAGGGTGACATTACTATCTTAAGCTAAACTAGAATTAGTATAAATAGAACTAAATAGATCAAATTGAGTCTCATTGGGTGTACTACATAAGACTTAATAATACCTCACAACTATGCCCAGCTTCCTAAGATATTGGTGATACTACCAAACTAAATAAGTTAATTGCCAACACGCTCAAAATTATTGGCCACACTTCAAAGCTATACCCAATTCCATAAGCCTTTGGTGATGCTACCAGATTAAAGCAGTTAGTCACCAATATGCATAAAGTTGTTCGCCACACTTTAAAGATAAGCCAATCCAGAAGTATTGATAACACTCCAACTCAAATTGAGCTAAGATAGACTCAAACTTGTTTAGTCAGGTAGTTACAATTCCTTCTTCAAATGAAGTTAACCAACAATATGCTCCAAGTTATTGGCCACAATTCGAAGCTTATCAACCCTAGAAGTCGTTGGTGATGTGTCCTTTAAACTAGCCAACCTCATAAGTAGTTAGCAATACACCCTTTAAGCTAACTAACCTCAAAAGCAGTTGACAATGCGCTCTTCAAGTTAGTCAACCCAAAAAGTAGTTGATGATATATCCTTAAGTCAATCAACCTCAGAAGAAATTGATGATGCAACCCTTTCAAGCTAGTCAACCTCAAAAGCTATTAATGATGCACCCCTCAAGCTAGTCAACTCTAAAAGTAGTTGACAATGCAATTTTCAAGCTATACTCAATTCCATAAATTATTGATGATGCTATCAACAATAATGAAGTTGTTGCTTATGCCTTATCGACTATGAAAATACTTCAAAAAACTAATGAAGTTACTGCCTACATTTTATTGGCTAACGAAAATGCTCCAATTCAAACAAAGTTATCACTGATGGCTTATTGGCTAACAAAAATATTTCAAATCATGGAGTTATCGCCAAAGCTTAAAGCTATCGAAAATACTTTAGTCTAATCCCAATAAGCCACCGATAATACCATCCAATGAAGTTACCGCCAAAGCTCAAATATATTGAAAATACTTCAAACATCTTTCTTGTCCCATCACATGATACTATCAACACTTGCCAAAGACTAAATTGATTTGGGTCAGATGCCACATGGTCTAGTATAAGGGGAGTGACGTGGCAACACATATCAGAATTTCTTCTTCGCTCCTTTCTCTTTTTGTTTCTTCATTTTTTTCATGTTCTTTATAATTTTATGTTAAAATTTATTATAAAGTGAAGGTATATCCTTTCTTAAGCCATATATTTTTCTTAAAATTAATCAAAAAAATATATTTTTTTTGTGTCTCTATTTTATTAACTAGTTTTCTTTTTTAGGAAGTTCTTGACAATTATTGGGATAATTAATAACAAGGGTTTGCGCTTATTGGAAGTTAATATTTTCACAATGCTTGATAGTGCACTTTCAATTAAAATAAATTTTAATTTGTGATTTGAGATCACTCCTGAGGTCTTCGCTATCTCGGGTTATCAAAATCGATCTCATAAACTCTAGCATGCCCAGTAGAACTTGACTTCTTCTCCAAGTGTAGAAGTCTAGTTAATATAATAGAGACGTTGATAAGGTAGAATTACGATTGAAGACTAATTAATTGTGTTCTCTTTTGCAGAAAAAATCAAATGACAATAACGAGAAACATTTCTGCCCTAAGATACACCACCATCCTGGGGACAGGATCAACTATGCATTTGCTTCAGTCAATGGTTGCTACAGAAATAACTAAAATTTAGATCAAGTTTGGGATGATCTCTAAGATCATCTAGTTTAAGAAGGTACCAGCTACTACACTAACTGATATTGTTACCATGCAAAACCAGCCTACTTCTTGCTTTCCATCAAGTGGAAGGAGGCCCAATATTGTTATCCCTAATAAGAAGGGCTATTCAAATGAAGAGCTAGAAGCCATACCTCAACCAAAAAGGATATTAGTCATCCAGAGGTTGGGACTGAAATGAAGCTTAGTTTTTGGCCTCACAGGGGGCAATCAAAAGCAAATTTGGATATAAGAATTAATGAAGAAGATCTCATGTTGGTTGTCGTAAGTAAAAAAAAAGCTATTGAAATTTTCAGCCAACTTGAGAAACCTACCCCTTGAACAAAGTTGGTCATTACCATTCCTACCTCAAACTCCTTCTCTCCATTAAGAAATTTAGAGAAGGGTAGGAGCAAGTATAGGGAGCATAGTCTTGCCTTAAAACTGTGACAAAAGGAGGAATCACCAAATAAAACTACAAGAGTTACCGTAAAGATATAACCCAACATGAGGGTTCGCCAAGGGAGACCACCCATACTGTTAGAGTCATTTCTTATCATGACTCTAGAAGAAACCATGAGCCCATATCCCAGTTGACCAAACACCAAAAGAAGGCTACTCGAGTGAGACTTACTGATGAAGAAATTTAAGAGGAGGGGGCCTTTGTGAATCAATCCTTACTACTACACCAAAGAGAAGGTGTGGCAACCCTCTCCATGAGTAGACTCTTGAATGAGATGACTCAACTAATGGGAGAAGTTAGCCTCAACCCAAAGCCTAGACTTAATTTTCAAGACATAGACCATCATGTTTTGATAGATGTTTTTGTCATAATCGAAAGCTCCAATCAAGAAGTTCATAGAAGTACTACAAGAATAGCTGAGATAGTAAGACAAAGAGAAAGATGAAGCTCAAAATAAGATCATAAAATTAATGAAAATAATGCTACAAATGAGCTAGGAGCTTGATAAGTTGGAATAATCTCAATAGCCATCCAAAGTAGCAGAGGTGATAGCAGGTGCATCTTTCATAGATGAGATCTACGAAAAGATAGGCCTTTGGAAGCACCTCCTCTAGGAAGGGATACCCAGTCCCTGATTTCAAGGATCCTTGATAAAATGAAACTCCTAGCATATATACAATAGTCGGTACAATGAATGACGGCTGTACAATTGAGACAAGGAAGTGAGACGAGTAGGATAAATGATTCTGACATAGGATAGCCTAGCCATCACGACCGGGTGTCATATCCCATAGGTTACACAGTGCCTAGTTTCAAATAGTTTAATGGCATGGGTAATCTTGAACAACACATAGCTCATTTTATGATTATGTGTAAAGATTTAAGTAATAGTCCCTCATTGTTATTCCATCAATTTTTAGCAAGTTTGAGAGAAATATTATTCGAGTGGTATGCTAGTTTACAACCAGAGTCCATGCAAACTTGGGCAGAAATGAAAGAGATTTTCTGAATTAGGCTTGGAGGAGTTAGTGATAAAGTGACCATTGCTGACCTTATCTCAATATCGAAATACAACAATGAGTTGATTCTGGATTATATCATATGATGGAGTAATCTTAGCATTAAATGTGAATAACCTATGAGCCAATTTGAGACAACCTCATCACCATTGAGGTGGAGGGCATTCTCCAATGGCCCTTCTTCATTTGCCTTTGGGGTTCACCGCCCTCCAGGTTCGGAGGTCTAGAGCTCGCAAGTGAGCGAGCGTTGAGCTAGTGAAGGCCGAGCCACCAAAGATAATTCCCTACAACCTTGAATGGCTTATATTTTGTTTTGCTTTATTTTGGGGAGCTTGTATTCATTTCCTTCTATTTGACTTTCCATCAATCAATTTACATTTTTCTTACCTCCTTGTCTGCTTTTATTATCTTGTCAATTTGATTGCAATTATAGGTTTGATATTTGTCATGCCTTGGGCATTAATATCTGCATGCCATATCCCTTTCAAGCCTCATGTCAAGATGAATGCAAGATGCTAGAAATTCTTGTCTTTGGGGAGAGTGACAAAATCATTACTAGACTACCATATTCCTTTCAAACTCCTCCACCTCTGTGCTTTGACCGGATAATAACATTTGTTGCCAACATTTAATTTTGTTGTGGTTATGGATGTCTTTAGCATTGATCCTAAGATAATTTGAGCTTCGTATCAACCATTGGCCATCCTTTATAAGAGGGAGAGGGTGGCTTGAAGGGTTTGTTCTTCTCCTTCATCTTGTGTCGCTTCCAGAGCTTTGTCGTCTCTAACTTGTGATTCTTGCACTTCCTCTCTATTCTCCTAGCATAAGACCTCAAAGTTTCAAGCTTGAAAAAGATAAGGTAAAATGTGGAGAGCCTTCCAAAAATGTGAGGCTGCATTCACAGCAATTGAGCAAAAAAAAAACCCTTCAAACTTCACCATGAATAAAGGTAATCCTCAAAAGCCACCAACTCTTGGAGGAGGTGGAAAAGTGAAATGATCCAATGATTTCCAACAAAGGATTAGAAAGAAATATTATTTCAAAAGAGAAAGAGTAGGTAAAATCTTCCAGGATGCCTTGAAGCTAGGCCTCTAAATGCTAGAGTCCAAGAGACCAAGCAAGGCCAACAAAATAGATCACCCAAACTATTATCCTTAGCATAGAGTTTTGAGGCATACCATTGAAGATTGCTATGTGTTCAAGGATTGGGTCAAGAAGCAATATCGAGAAGGCAAGATAATACTCTCAAAGGTAGCCCTACTCGAAGTACCCACTGAACACATCAATCATATTACTATGGTCGAGAACTATGAACCACTTGCTAAAATCCTCTTTGGGGAAGAAGCACAACATATCCCAAAATAAGGGCACTTATGGAATGTCTACATTTCAAAAAGGCTAAACAAATTAATAAAGAAAATGACAAGAAATCCTAAGGAGCCTGGATGGTGATGAAGAAAGCCTTATCAGAGCAAACTGCCTCACCTACTCAAAGAATTAAGAAGAGAAAGAGCAAAAGTAAGAAGAAGAAGCTGGTTTACTTAGATGAGTACATTGTCAAGAAATCAGTCATCCAAAAATAAATTGATGCTCTAGATAAATATGTTCAGGGAGAGAGAAGCCAAGTAACTCTTGACAAATTCTTCCTTGACAAACTCAAAGCTTTATTAGAGAACCTTGATGCAGAACATGCTTTGACAAACTCAAATTTTTGGTAGCAACATGCTCTGCCATATTTATCGTTGAAGGTTCACAACTAAGCCAATCCCCACCCCATCGCTTCAATAATGAGGAAATTTGAGGTGCAAGGCAAGAACAAGTGAATAGATTTATTAAGGATGTTACTGATAAAATGAGAGATCTCACAGGTCTCCTTGAGGGTTACTCCCGAGATGATTATCTTAGAGAGTGGTTCGTTTATGAGTATGACTATGGCATGCTCAAACTATAGCTAGATGATGTGAAAGAGATAGCTACAACTAATGTGAAATTTGTTAAGAGGGAAATGCAAATGCTAAATGAGCATATGAAGGCTATGGCTACCCACATGGAAATTGTGAAAATTTTGACTATCATGCTCTATGAGGAAGTCGAGAGGATGGAGAAGGTGCTACTAAAAAAGACAAAGCCGTACAAAAAACCTCTTAAGGGTGGTGAGAAATCACTTATTGACCCTCCTCAGGATTAGAATAATCACTCATGTCACTTACTCTAGAGCGGGTCAAGAAAGCTATATTCTATCGAAGAGAGTTATCTAAGTTTATAACCTCTTGTTGAATGATGACTCATACATCCGAGGTGGACGCCGATGAGCTACTATCCCACTCTCCATCAGGCAATCTAGTAACAAATGCTCAACCCGTTAGGTTTGGTAAAGTCCTAGTTCTAGAACCTATGGAAGGATGTGCTTTGCCAACTTTAGAGGAATTATACATACAAGGCATGGATGATGAATATCACTCCATGTCTGACTCAGAGCAACTTTATGATCACTTCAGAAGGCCCTATACAGTAAGTGACAAAGGAAGAAGAGGATCAAGCAAGCTAATGCTAAAGCTCATTTTGCCCTTGCTTCAAGTTAATATGAATATCCATAGTCAAGACAATCTAAATATCCACCAAAGAAACATCCTAAATACAATCTTGAAGAAGGTTATACCAGTAGACAAAGTAGAAGGATTTATCCAAAGAGTTTTTGAAGACCTATCTACAAGGAAACTACACGTACTTAATTTTGATATTGAATGAGATGATTATCAGTCAGTCACATCCTCTAAGAACATTTAAAGAACTACTGATTGGGGTAAGGGTTCACTATCTCTTATCGCATGATTAGCTTCAAGAGTGATTCTGAAGATGAATGTTATTGATCTCATGATGCTGGATTTCAATTAAGGAGAATAAATCAGATACAACTTTGAGGTGGGAGGGTGTCACCTCCGAGATAAGCTCCAATGCCTAGGGATAAGAACATCTCCAAGGACAAGGAAAGGAAATTCAGATAAGTGAAGGCATTGGGCCCTCATAAGTTGGACCTGAACCTAAAAAGGTGGAATACAACATAGCAACCCACCTCAAAAAGATTCTTTCTATACTGAGTGTGTTTGATATCTTAATGATGTCATGAGAACTCAGGGATATACTAGTGCACATCTTGCAGAATCTGCCCCATTACCTAGCATACTTTGTTGAAGAGAAAATAAATGAGTCTTTGTGTGCACGCCAAACTCCCACCATCACCTTCACAAATGATGAGCTAGTACCTAGAATAACATACCATAATAGGCCATTGTATGTCATAGGGAACAATGATGGGATCAAGATCAATTACATCCTGATTGGCCAAGGTTCCTCAGTCAATTTGATGACTCTCTAAACCCTAAGAGCTCTAACTTTGGATGTGTATTACCTATCCTTTGAGATTATAACCATACTAGGGTTTAATCAAAATAGCCAAAGAGCTCTGGGAGCCATAACCATTCCTCTAAAAGTAGGCAAGATGATAACAGATGCTAAGTTTTATGTGATTGATACTAATGTATCATACAATGCACTACTAGGGAGGTCGTGGCTATATGAAAATAAATTAGTACTATCAATCCTACATCAATGCCTCAAATATTTCAAGGATGGTGAAGAATACCAAATTGCTGGAGATGTACACCCTTTTGATATTAATGAGATGTATTATAATGATGCAAAATACTATTAGAGATTCGACATTGATAGGAGGTTTGCTTCCATCAGTCAAGTAAAGTAAAAAATTGCTAGCTTGATCTTTTCTCCTTCTTACCTAAGAATTCTAACCTAACCTCTTTAGATGAAGAAGCCCTATGAGTCTACTTAAGTGGTTATACTTCTGATGAAGATGATAATAGAGGTCAAACAAAAAATACTCTTCTTTTTACTAAAGTTTTGAAAGGCTTACTTAAGCCATTAGATGAGCTAAGCATCAATGTTGTGAAAGAATTAATAGCTTTTTACATTCTTCCATGGTGCAAAGTAGCCAAAAAAAAACTTATCTATAAGGCAATCCCTTATGTCCTAAGCATACATAAATCCTTGGGGATTGAAGATCTAACGGATGATGGTAACCATTAACTGGTAGTCATGCTTAATATTTCTTAGATCAACTTTGTTAGATAATCAACATATCTGGCTGTAGACATCTATAAATAAAGAGAGAGTTGTTTCTTCAAAAATTTGTGGGATTCACCCCAAAGATGTGCTTACATTCCTAGACGAGGAAGCAAGAATACCAAAGGACTAGGCTATATTACCCCAAATGCCCACACGTGTCTTATGGTCACCATTGGACCTCTCTCCAGTATTCAGGATAATTAAATGATATCAATACCCCATGACACGTGCACTGAGAGGGCTATGACCTTTTAGGTATCACAAGAAGGTAACATCCTCAGTGAAATTTTGTTAGAATTGAAAGAAAGGGGGCATAATGCAACTAAAATGCCCTTAGATGAACCTTCACTAGACCTTACTAGATATGATGAATCACTTGGTGAAGAAATAATCCTCAAACCAAAAGAAACTCCACCAAAACTTGAGAATAGCGGTAAGCAATAGTTGATGAACTGATAGAGATCAACTTAGGCTTAAAGGAGGACCCCAAGCTAACTTTTATTAACACTCAACTTTCAGAGGAAAGCCAAATCCAATTCAAAGCAGTACTCCAAGACTACATTGATTGCTTTGCATGTAGCTATAAGGAGATTTCTGAACTAGTGCTTGAAGTTGAGTCCATAAATTGGCCATCAATCCTAAGCTTTTGCCTACTAAAACCTAGGAAGATAAAACTCGATCTAAAATAAAAGATGATAGAGAAAATAAAGAAATTGATTGAAGAAAATTTCATTAGAGAGGAAAAATATCCAAATTGGGTGGCATATTTTGTACTAATCAAGAAAAAGAATGACCAAATTCGTATTTGTGTGGACTACAGGGACTTGAATAAAGTATGCCCAAAAGATGATTTTTTATTACCAATAATGAAAATCATGATTGATAACATAGCTGATTTTGAGATATTCTCTTTGATTAATAGTTTTTTAAGATATAACCAAATTAAGATGCATCCTAATAATGAAAAACATACAACTTTCAGGACACCAATTGGCATTTACTGCTACAAGGTGATGCCCTTCAGGCTCAAGAATGCAAGCGCCACTTATTAAAAGGCCATGACTTAAAATTTTGATGATCTCATAAACTAGCTAGTAGAATATTGTGTAGATGACTTGGTGGTTAAAACTAAGTCCAAAGATAGGCATGTCCAAGACCTAAGAGTTGTATTCGACTATTTTTGGAAATATAATTTAAAGATGAATCCTGTTAAGCGTGCTTTTGGGATATCATTGAAAACATTTCTCACCTTTATTGTCAGACATCAAGGGATTGAAATTAATCCATCTAAGATCAAAGCTATCTTGGATATGCCACAACCCAAAAACTTAAAGCAATTGAGTTCATTCCAAGGTCGACTTGCATACATAAGAAGATTTATTGCAAATATCTCTTTTTCTCCAAGTTGACGAAGAAAGACACTTCATTTATTTGGGATCAAGACTACCGACAGACCTTTGAGAAGATCAAACAGTATCTTCTAAAGTCACCAGTTTTGATAGCACCTCTACCTAATAAATCCCTTATCCTTTAAATAGTAGCAATGGAAGGATCACTAGAGACACTTCTTACCAAGAATAATAAATAGAGTAAAAAAAATGCACTTTATTATCTGAGGAGAATGCTGGTGGGGGCAGAAAGTAATTACTCTCCCATCAAAACGCATTATTTGACACTCATATTCATGGTCAAGAAGCTGAGATATTATTTACTTTCTCATCAAGTCATTTTGATATCAAAGATGATCTCATAAAGTACCTAATGACTAGGCCTATACTTACTGGGAGGCTAGCAAAGTGGGCTTTAATTCTCATAGAATACGATATCAAGTTTACTCCTTAGAAGGTAGTCGAAGGACAAGCCCTCATTGATTTTCTTATAGCTCATCTAGTATCGGATGATTCTCCTTTGAATTGTAAGCTCCCTGATGAAAAAATCCTTTTGGTCGAAGAAAGAAAACCTTACTGGAAGCTATACTTTGATGGAGTATCATCCATCAAACTAGGGATTAGTGCAGAGGTTGACTCCTTTGCCAAACTAGTCAAGATATTCGTTGATCTTGATCAAAGAGAAATTCTAATCATAGTCTGTGGTAGACAAGTGATAAGCTCAATCTCTAACATCAAGCATGAGAGAACTGAATCTAAACTAGTAGAAGAGGCCATAGTTTGGAGAATATCATACACCAACTACCTCAAAAGTGGAGAACTCCCAGAAGATAAATCCACATGGACACAACTCTAAAAGAGGGCAGCATGCTTTTGCTTATCAATGACGCTCTTTATAGAAGGTCCCTCAATCAACTACTTCTGTGTTGTTTGTTAGACAAAGAGGCCAAAAAAATTATGTATGAAACGCATTCCGAGATTTATGGGGCTCATTAATTAGGCTCAAAAATAATGATGATGATTAAACATATGCGCTATTATTAGCTTACGATGATGAGAGATTGATCTAATATGCGAGAAGATATCACCTATGCGAAATTTATAGTGACTTTACTCATCAACACCCAAATTCTCTATATCTAGTAGTGTCCTCATGGCCATTCAAGGTATGGGAGACAAATGTCATTAGCCCAATCAAACCATCTTCCTCTAGAGGCTACTGCTTCATACTAGTAGTAATCAACTATTTTTCTCAGCAGGCTAAAGTGATTCTATTGAAAGAGGTAAAAGCGGATACTATTATCTACTTCTTTTAAAAAAATATATTATATTAATTCAGTAATCCTCGAAGGATCATTTCTGATAATGGATCACCCTTCAGAAGTTTCAAAGTAGGACGATTTGTGATCATCACAAGATAGATTGGAGATATTCATCCATCTATAATGCAAGAGCCAATGGACTTACTGATATATTCAATAAGTCCATTTCCAAGATTTTGAAAAAGATTATTACCAAAAATAAAAAATACTGACATCAAAAACTTGCTAAGGCATTATGGGCCTATTGCACTATATATCGAATCCCTACCCAATTAATGCCATGCATTAGTATTCGAGATTGAGACAGTCTTGCCACTTGAAGTGCAAATCCCCCTTCTAAGAATTGCCTTGTAAGAAGAAATTACAGTAGAAGACAATATTTATTTTTGCCTTTAATTAGCTAGACTCTTTGGACGAAACAAGGCTCATAGATCAGCAAAACCTAAAAATGTTTCAAGCACAAATATTTAAGGCCTACAACAAGATAGCTCGACTTAAATATTTTAGAAGGAAAAAATGGTCTTAGTCATGAAAAGACTCATAATTCCAAACCAAAATAAAAAAAAGGCAAGTTCGAGTCTAAATAGAAAGTCCCTTATATTGTTGAAAGGATATTTGAAGGAAGATTCTACCAACTGATCAATGATAAGAGAGAAAGGCATATACCACAAATCAATGATCAGCTCCTCAAAAGGTACTATGTCTAAGCCCTAGGGGCAATAACAATAACAATCAAAAGTGTTTATGTTTATCTACGATAGAATGTCCGACTTCCTCAAAAAAGAATGTTTGGTCAAACATGCACTCCATATTTCCTGAGGTAAAATATAAACACAAAATCCCACCTAATTTATGTGATGGTTAAATTCACACCCCCATAAAAGCCCACTAATTATGGTAAAGCAATTTCACTTTCATATGGCAGATAAAGTTTACTTCTATGTGGTAATATAAATTATAAATCCACTTCCACATGATAATCTATGCCCATTTCTACATGCCAACCTAAGTCTACTCCTACGTGGCAATTTAACTTCACTTGCATGTGCCAACCTAAGTCCACTTATATGTGGTAGCCTAAGTTCACTTTCACTCCTACGTAGCAGCTTATGTCTAGTTCTACATGGTAACCTAAGTCCACTCTTATATGACAAATTAAGGTCACTTCTACATGGCAGGCCAAGTCCATTTCTGCATGGTAATTAAATCCACTTTCATGTGACAACTTAAGTCCACTTTTATATGGCTAACCAAGTCCATTTTCACGTAACAGCTCAAGTAAACTTTTCGTAGTAAACTAAGTTCACTTTCACATGATAAAGTAAATCTACTCATTGTGGTAACTTAAGTTTACTTTCTATGGCAAACCAAGTCTACTACTTGTGACAAATCAAGTCCACTCATTGTGGCAACTCAAGCTAGCTCAATATCACAAACCAAGTCCACATCCACATGGTCAATTAAAATCTACTTCTACGTGATGAGCCAAGTCCACTTTCACAAGGCAAATCAAGTCCACTTCCATGTAGCAACATAAATCCACTTTCATATGAAAAATCAAGTCCACTTTCACGTGGCAACCCAAATTCACTTCTTTGTGACAACCTAAATCCATTTTCATGTGGCAAATTAAGCCCACTTTTATGTGAAAAACTAAGTCTATTTTCATGTGATGAATTAGATCCACCCATTGTGCCAACTCAAGTTCACTCATTGTGGCAACCAAGTCCACTTTCTTGTAGCAAATCAATTTCGCTCGTCATGGCAACTCAAGGCTATCCTCATATGGCAAGTCTATCATCACACTCATTAATAAGCAAAAAGAAAATCATAATTCATTTTGCATGACTGGCATGAAAAAGGAAAAAAGAGGGGGTGTATGAGGTTGCAAGACTAAATCTGATGCAAAGCAAAAAGTCCATAAAACAATGATAATATTCTTAAATAAAGTAGACCAAAATAAGTAGAGGCTCTAGATGAAGAGGATAAATATAATCCTAGGAAACATAAAGTCTAAATGGTGCTCCCGATGATTGTGACAACTCAGTAGTCACTCACCCACCCCTCTCTATCATCATTTGAAGGGGCAAGTGATGCATTAGAAGATGGGAATATTTTCAAGAAAAGAAGAAGATAGTGAGTCATTACCTGATATTGGTGATGGAGGACAGGTACCCATAGATGTGATTATCCCTTGACTAAAGCATAATCCAGGAACCACATTTGAAATAAGAACAAAATTAGTACATACATAATGTAAAAGTTTGACAAAGCTCAAGTGTCCCTTACCTTCAAAGTCCTAAATAACATCAAGAGGGCCTCTAAAATATTTATCCACCTAAAATAAGAGGGATTTTCAACCAAAAATGAGGAAAGAAAAGGAAATGAAATTACTAGCACTCAAGGATACTCACATATGATGAATGGCCTACTGATACAAGTGACAAAAAGGCTAGTTAGACCGCTTTACTTAAATCTATATCAAGAGACTGGTATACTGGTGTCAGTGAAGGAAGGGCTACCTCTAGTCCTGCATCCATGTCAATAATGGGAAATGAAGAAATCAAGTCCCAAGATGGTATATGCAAACCCATTCCCATACTCTCACTTATAGACGGGCTTGCATGTGTCACCAGGTGCCTTGAAGAATTGGTCATAGGTCGGTCATATATAGGTTGAGGTGCCTTTCACCTCGGGCTCAATTTGGGACCTGCATTACCCCAAAAATAGCAATTGCTGATTTTGTAAGAAGGGATGGGTCTGTCTCTACTAGATCTAAAGAGAGAAAATTTATGAGCCAAAGCCTTCTACGCCACTTGAGTCCTTTGCTATTTCAAGCCTCTGCTACTCACTACTTGCTTTTCCTTACTATGCAAACCAAGCTTGTTTTGGAATAGAAACTCAAGATCAATGTAAAAAATATCCACCCACACTATCAAACTACACTGTGGCATAGGAACGAAGTACATTGGCTTGACACTCAATGTCAGAAATATAATACTCTAAACCATCCTGGATACGAGTAAAATGTAGCCAATAGCTTGCTAAAGGGCCAAGACATGATAGTGGTGAAGGAGCAGGAACATTCTCAGAAAAATCTTGATCATACCCAAACTACCGACAAAATCGATGTGGATTATAAGACTCCACAACTAAATGCTCTTTGAACAAAGTGGAAGCACGCTATGCCTCAAAAAGATAATATACTCAGAAGTCTTTAAAGATAAAGATAGACGAGCCACATCTGCCAACATGTTAGGATCATGAAGAGTGAAGGGAAAAGCTCACCACTCAAAATTTTGGGAGTCCTATAATGCATCCTAACCACTTTGGAGGAGAACATAGAGGTGGTTGTACCCATGATCTGAATCATTTTGGGGCTGGAGACCGAATGTGACTAACATAGCTTTTAATTTCATCACTAGTCTCCAACTCTATATACATCCTTTTAAAGTGGGCATAAATTCAAGTATAAAGAAAATGAATGGGGAACCAAATTGAAGAATCACCTAGTCCTGTTGAGCTGTCCACCATCATATATCAAACCTAGCACCGCAGGGGCCAAGGCAACCTTCTGCCTATGCACCATATAGCTATTTTCGATAATGAAAGCACTTTTCTTTTCTTGTTTTTTCTTTCTACTCTCCATTTCTTTGGTTCGACTCCACTACAAGACTTTTGGAGCTTGGGATTGGAAGGGTACGGTTTAATTTATTTATCAGTATTCATTCACAGTGGTATCTCATTTCGAAGTTCGAAGAGGGCAAAGCTACAATTTACAGGACATCGCAAATGTCTCTAGATGGATATACTATATGTTGTGTGGAATAATGAAGTGGCAAAGCCATAAACTGATAAAGGTAGCAAAATAGGTCTTGGGGCTGAATTTTGGAAAGATTCTCTCGTGTTATGAATAATTTGGTCAAATTTGGTTGACTCACTTGTCAGACTTCTTTCATAAAAATCTTGATCTAATGGTTGAAATATACCTTCTTTTGATTATTTGGAAAATGTGCCACCAACAATTCATAAACTTTGAGGAGATCATGCAAAGCATAATAGAAGTCAA
This sequence comes from Trichopus zeylanicus subsp. travancoricus, assembly GCA_005019695.1. NCBI lineage: Eukaryota > Viridiplantae > Streptophyta > Magnoliopsida > Dioscoreales > Dioscoreaceae > Trichopus > Trichopus zeylanicus. The sequence goes on along the minus strand of RXID01015248.1, from coordinate 202,541 downwards.
GGTCTACATGATAGTTAGTAGGAATGTACTTGTCATAAAAGTCCCCAAGGATAGGGATCCTGGTTAATTGCTTTATATGCCATAGGGAAATATTGAGCTCACCATATGGAGTATGGAAGGTATTAGTGGCATGATTCTACATCTTGATCATGCCATGCAAAATCCTTAAGTCTTTGACATATTGTCCCTTAGATGCTATGACTCCTTCTAGGATGTCAAGTCCTGCAATTTGGGCTAAGAACTGAGACACTACATCATTGATCCACTTTGAAAAATTTTATAGAACTGGTGTTGTGCTGACGAGTGGGAGTGATCACTCCCTGATCGACCGTTAATAATGTGAAACCCCAAGGTCTTTGAAGATTCTCATTGTCTAAAATGTCCAATTGGTTCCAGCATGAGGTAACAGCCTGCCCCAATAGTACATGACATTCCTTCCTTTGAAAAGTAGGCTAAAGGATGATAATTGTCAAAATGCATCCACTTTCGATATTCATGGGGTTAATATGCCATCACCGCTTCGGCATCGGTCCCAACAACTAGGATGAAATAATATAAAGTCAAAATTCCTTCCTCCCTGATCCTCTTAATCACAAAGGGTTCCATGGTACTTTCAAAAAAATGTGAGCCGAGAAAATAAGAGAGAAGGGGCAAAGGAAAATGACACTTTTGTAAGGAGATAGAAGAATAAATATGTAAACTCACTGATTGGATACTTGCGGAGGCAGTAATGGAAAATAAGACACACACTTTTTTTTCGCATCCACTCCCTTCACCAAGAAAAGCTCAAGAAGTGGATGCAAAGGGGGTACTTTGTTTAATTAGACTTTGGTGCCCTACTCCGAATTTGAGCTAAACTTATGTTGCGCCAAATTTAGACATTAGATTTGGGCCCAAATTTGGATTAAAGGCCAAAATAAGATTTGAATTGAGTTGGAATTTACAAATAAACCCCAAAGATCTTTATTTGTAGATAAGTTTGAATTTTTATTCAAAAGTACCCTAAAAATTTTGAAATTTTTACAAATATGAACTTTTATAAAATTATAAACTTTTTTCAAAAAGCCCTTTGAAATTTATAAAATTATATTTTGGCCCTTTTTTGGTAAATTTGTAAATAAACTCCCCAAAATTTTTATTTATAAATAAGTCCAAATTTTAGTAAAAAAGGATCTTGAAAATTTTAGGATTTTTTTCAAATATGTCCTTTTTGTAAAAAGGGATCAGAAACTTATAAAATTACATTTTGGTCCAAATTTTTTGGATAAACCTTCCTGAAAATTTAGAAACTAAAAATAATACATATTTTAAAATTTTTCATCAGGGAAACAAATTCCAGTCAAAGAAATTACATGCCAATTGAAGAGATTTGGTGATCTAATCTAATCACAAATCACAATCTTAAACATTCCAAAATCAAACCAATCAAGAGTATGATTTCAAATCTCCTCAATTCGGTTTCAAAATTCTCTTTAAATCCTATAAAAGGACTAAAAATCTACATAGAAAATAGAATAGAGATCAGAACATAGAGAGAATGGGAGAGGCAAGGATCAGTGAATCTTCATAGGAGGAGGAAGGAAATTTAACATAGAAGATAGTAAGAAAAATTTGAACTTAGCTTTTTTTATCTCTTCTTCTTCCCTCTCTCCTTTTCTTGCCTTGGGTCTTCTCTTCTTTGCTATCCTTGTAGCTGCCCACCGATGGTCCCCAACCCACATCTAGCCACCACCACCTCCAACATTCCCATGGCCTTGTCTCTCTGCTTTGGCTCCTCTACGAACACCATGGCCACCCGTGTCTTCCCTGGCAGAGTTCCCATCTCCCTGTAGCTCTAGCCACCACTAGAATTGGCTGGATTGGCACTAACATCATAGGTTGATCCACGATGATGCACCTCAACCGAGTACTCACTCATCATCTTCAATCACACAATGCCAAAGTTCAAGCCCTCACTATGGCCAACCCTCATTGGAACCCTACTCCTCTAGCATCTGTGCTCTGGCCAGCTTGCTCGACCTCACCACCTCACTGACTAAAGCCACCCTTGCTGCCTAGAGCTCCACCCTACACTGCGGTAGCTTCTCTTACCCTACTACCACCTCACTGGTGCTAGATCTAGCCAAGATATGGCTAGATCTGGCCATAAGACCGGGGGGATCCGGCTATCTTCTAGCCGACTCTGCTTAAAGAAGAAGCCAGGCCACCTTGACTCAGTGGAGCTCAAGAACAATAAAAGAGAAGGACACGGGAGAGAAGAAGGGAGAAGGAAATAAATAAATAAATAAATAAAGTTGGTCAAAAAAGAGGAAGTTGTTGCAAAAGAAAAGAGAAGCAAGAAAAAAGGAAAAAAAACTCTCTCTTGTCTCGATTTTTGTTCCTCATCATAGTGGTCACCCTCGATTCTTGGCATCTTGATAAACTTCATTAGTGCTTTGGTCACTCATGGTCTCTCAAAGATGGAGAATCGTTGATACTGTTGTGACCACTTGCAGCCCATCCCTTAAAGACAGTGAATTCTTGTTGTATGTAGCCAGCTCTCGGGCTCACACTTAGCTAGCCTTCAGGTCTCATCTAGGTCAGCCTTCAAGCTCGCATCTAAGTCAACCATCGGGTTTGGACTTAGGTAGCCTTCGGGCTTACATCTAAGTCAGCCTTCAAGATTACACTTAGCCAACCTTCACACTCGCGCTCAGGTAGCCTTTGGGCTTGCACACAGCTAGCCTTTGTGTTTGCACCTCAGCTAGTCTTTGAGCTCGCACTTAGCTAGCCTTTGGGCTCACATCTAAGCTAGCCTTGGACTTACATCCAAGCTAACTTTTGGTCTTGTATTTACTTAGTCTTCGGGCTCGCACCTAACTAACTTTCAGGCTCATATATAAGCTAGCCTTCAGGCTCACACTTTGCTAGTTTTTGGGCTCGTATTTAAGTCAACCTTTGGGCTCATATTTGAGCTAGTTTTTAAACTCACACTCAACTAGCCTTCGAGTTTGTACCAAGCTAGCCTTCGGGCTTGTACCTCTACCAACCTTGGGCTCGCACTCAGCCAACCTTTGATCTTGGACTTAGCTAGCCTTCATGTTTGCATTTAGCCAGCCTTTGAGCTCACATCTAGCATTCAGGCTTGCACTTAACTAGCCTTCAAGCTCACACACAACTAGCCTTCGGGCACACACTCAGTCAGTCTTCAAGCTAGTACTCAGCCATCCCTCAAGTTCGCATTTGACCAACCTTCAGGCTCACACATAGCTAGCCTTATGGCTCACATCCAAGCTAGCCTTCAGGCTCGCACTCAACTAGCTCCTAGGCTCCCATCCAAGCTAGTCTTCTAGATCATATGCAGCCAACATTCAAGCTTGCATCCAAGTTAGCCTTTGAGCTCGCACTTAGCCAGCCTTCAGGCTCGCATTTGGCCAAGCTTTAGATCTGCATCTAAGCCAATCTTAAGACTCGCATCCAGTTAGCCCTTCGGTTTGCGCCTCGAAGCTAGCTTTCGAGCTCACAAACTTAGCCTACTCTTGGGTTCACACATTTAAGACCAAACCACGGTCAACCCAAAATTATTATAAACAGCTAAGGACCCTCAAATTAAATAGCTTAGTATAAAGTAACTCAATTACAACAAACAGACAAAGGCCAAGTTGATTCAAATAGATCTAAATTGACAAAACAAATGGACTAAAATTTGAATTAAGTTAACCTAGGACTCATACTCAATCCTAATTAGACTTGAGATGTGTTAATTTAAAATCAAGTTGGGTTTAAATTGAATCTAATCTTGATTTAACTAAGCTTAAATTAAATCTTAATTGAGTTGATTTAAGTCCAAACTAAAAGGGTAAACTCTAACTCAAGAACTAAGCCAAGCTGAACCTGAATTGAAACCAAGTTGAACTAAGTTGACTTGAACTTCAACCAAAGCACAGTAGACTCGGACTCGATAAAAGTCCAACATAAAGTCAATCTTGACTCAAGTTAAATAAAATCAAACTTGAATCCAAACCATATTAGTTCTGATGAAACTAAATAGGGTTAAACCAAGTCTTACTAGGTGTGCTAAACCCTCAGAATACTCCAAGGCTATGAACAAAGAGTGATATCAGCATTCTGACCTAAATTAGAAATAGTTCAAATATAACTAAATAAGGTCAAATTGAGTCTTTTTGGGTGTGCTCCAAAAGCCTTTAGCAACACCTCACAACTATACCTAGCTTCCCTTAAGCCATTGGTGATGTTGCCAAACCAAAAAAGTTAATCGCCAACATGCTTAAAGTTGTCGGTCACACTTCAAAAACTATACCCAATAAGTCATTGGTAATACTACCAGATCAAAGAACTTAGTCGTCAATATGCACAAAGTTATTGGTTAGACTTCAAAGGTAAGCTAACCCAAAAGCATTGTCAATGCTTTAACTCAAATTGAACTAAAGTAGGTTCGAACTTACTTAGTCAATTAGTCGCAATGCTTTCTTCAAATGAGGTCAACCAATAATATGCTTAAAATTATTGGTCATACTTTGAAGCTAGTCAACTCCAAAAGTCATTGATGATATGCCTTTCAAGCTAGCCAACCCCAGAAGTTGTTGGCAATGCACCTTTCAAGCTAGCCAATCCTAAAAGCAGTTGTTGATACACCCTTCAAGTTAGTCAACCCTTGAAGTAGTTGATGACATATGCTTCAAGCTAATCAATCTCAGAAGCTATTGATGATGTAGCTCTTTTAAGCTAATCAATCCCAAAAGCCATTGACGACGCACCCCTTAAGTTAGTCAACCCCAAAAGTAGTTGACAGCATAATTTTCAAAGCTATACTAACTCTATAAATAGTTGGTGATGCTGTAAAAAATAATAAAGTTATTGCCTATACCTTATTGACTATAGAAATACTTGAAAAAAAGTTAATGAAGTTATTAGTTATACCTTATTGGTTAAAGAAAATACTCTAACCCAAACGAAGTTATCACTAATGCCTTATTGGGTAATAGAAATATTTCAAATTACGTGGTTATCACCATAGCTCAAAGCTATCAAAAACACTTCAGGACAATCTCGACAAGCCGCCGACAATATTATATACCGAAGTTCAAAGCTATTGGAAATACTTTGAACTTTTTTTATGTCCCATCAGATGAAGCCATCAACACCTATTAAAGATTGAGTCAATTTCGGTAGGACGCCACATAGTCCAGCACAGGAGGAGTGGGGTGGTAGCACATATGAGAGCTTCTTCTCCATTCCTTCTTTCTCTTTTTGTTTTTTCATTTCTTTCATGTTTTATATAATTTTATGTTGAAATTTATTGTAAAGTGAGGGTATACCCTTCCTTAAGCCATGCATCCTTTTCTAAAATCAATCAAATGGTTTCTTCTTTTCTTTTATGTGTCTCTATTTTATTAACTAGGTTTTTTACGTTAGGAGGTTCCTGACAATTGTCAGACTAATTAACAATAAGGTTTTGCGCCTATTAGAAATTAATATTTTCACAATACTTGATATCACACTTTAAATTAAAATAAATTTTGATTTGTGATTTGAGGTCACTTCTATGGTTTTCACTATCTCGGGTTATCGAAATTGATCCCATAGCCAACAATTCTATGATGCTAATCATTTTAAATATGCACTATGTAACTATGCTATCAAGCATAATTTCGATTTCCATTTTGTCAAGAATAAGAGAACTAGAGTAATTGTTCAATGTAACAATAGAACATGCAAAAAGGATATTCATACTTCTATGTGTTTGAGTCGATTTAGGCAAAAATTAAATCTAATAAAAATTAGCCAAAATAGAGGCTTGATTGCCATTAAAATACATCACACTAATCATCATTTGGTGACATCAAGTTCTGGCATACTGGTCATCCAGTTCCCAAAATTGATTGATTAGTTCTCATGAATTGAGACTGGTGGCACCCCTCTGTCAGTTGATTGGTTCCTCAAACAGTTGATCAGTTCTAATAAATTGAGACCTAACTCCTCTGTTGGTTGACCAGTTCCTTAATCGGTCATATAGTATGGCTTGGGATCGATAAATCAACATAATTTTTGGAAAGAATCCTTACCCAATCCCATCAATAATTAATAAAATTTCAATCAAGATTACAATCTCAAATTGCATCAATTGAGGATAAGATTCAAATCTCAAATTTTATGGAGAATCCAATCAAATCTGGAAAGAATCCTCATCCAATCTCATTAGTATTCAATAGAATTTCAATTGAGATTGCAATCCTAAATTATATCAATCAAGGATAAGATTCAAATCTTAAATTCTATTACAAATCTAATCAAATCTTGAAAGATTCTCAAGAATCAAACCAAAATGTAAAGATGAAAATAAATCCCTATCCAATCCTATCAACAATCAACAAGATTTTTAGTTATGGAAATTGCAATCTTAAATATACCAATCAAAGGTCCAAATCTAAGATCTGATTGCCAAAAAAAGAAAATATAATTTAATAAAATCTCAAATTTAAATCAATCAATGATTCAATATGAAAGTCCTCTTAGCTCTATAAAAACTTGCAAAAATCAAACAAAGAAGAACAGTTGCATCAGAGGAGAACCAAAGGAGAAGATTTAGAAAGAGGGGAATCAGCTCTTCCTCACTCTTATAGACACTTGCAACTTTGCTAGCACCCAACCATCCATCGGCATCTCGCCAGAATCCTAGCTGCCATACCCTCTTGCTCAAGCCTTGCAAAGCACCTCCCATGGTTGTCGGAACCACATTGTGAGCTTCTCTTCCAATTCACCACCACCTACAAGTCACATGTGTGCACATTCCTCACCACAGGCTTGAATCTCTTGTATACCCAACCACCTTCCTCGCCCCACCCAACCCCCCTCCCCTTGCCAACCACCAACAAGGTTATGATGGGAATCCTTTTGAAATCACCACCAACAAAACAAATGACGTAAATCTTACCAAACATGTTTGTAGCTATGGTGCTTGGTAAGTGAAAGGGTTACTATGTATGCATGTGTGTGTTGCAATCCTACTATTAAACTCACATATTGATGCTTTTGTCGATGACTATTTCATAGTTGGCAGCTATAGTACCACTTACAAAAATGCCATCTACCCAATAGCAAACATCAACAAACTAGATGACAATAGGGACTTGAGAATGAGACCACCAATTACTAAAAAGTGATTGGGTTGCCCACATAGAAGGCACATTGAGTCATAAGCCTTTGATACGAGGTCACTGCATTGTGGATGATACAATGAGATCGAACATAATTGGAAGACATGCAATGCAATGATCGTAGATTGAAAGAGCTTAGTAGTTATAATTATGTTTTTTTGTTTTGCCATCTAGGTATGTGCTTGATTATCATTCACATATGAACAATTTATGTCTAGCAAATAATTATCTACTAATCTTCTCTAAATCAAGGAGAGCAAGACATGGAGGGCCAACATTTGCGATTGGAACCCTACTAATTGAAGCTTGACCATAACTTCGCCTAGGTCCATTGGATGAATTGAGTGTGTCCACAACCAATTCCTCTCTTAGTGCCATTTGCAAAAGAATGGATCCAAAAAGGACTTTCTCAACTTTATCTGACTCAAGCTCCTTAACCTGATTCATATTAGTTGTACTCAAATCATTTTTATTCCAAATAATAATATACTTGCTCATAACCTAAAATAAATAATTCTAATATAATATACTCACTTTTGTCAAAAAGGTCAGTTTGCACATATAGGACTTACAGACAATCAAACATAATTAGTAACATTATAATACAATCAAAATAAGGATAACATGAATAGAAATTTAACAAAACAAACTATAATCAAAGGTTCAACATGATCAACCCACAAAGTTGTAACTTGTGCTTCCACGTTTGCGTGTACCTTGATTCCCGTATGTAATGATTAGGGGGTAAACTTCAAACATGTTTCTCTTTCATCTTATGGCCATCTCTTCAAATCACACTAAAAACAAATAGGTACATCCCCTAAGATAGCCAATTTTTACTTTCTTGCCATTATCCTTGTTTTGGAGCATCTTTGTTGTACTTGGTATGCCCTCCATTAACCAACTATGGATAGCTCAGGCCCAAACATATTTGTTGAAAGAATGGATGTCCTCCATTCATAGAAGAATCCATAATAAGGCATACATAGAAGATATACATAAATAAAGTTCCAAAAACGTCCTCCACATTTCTACCATATTTCTCCATGGTTTGGTCCAATAATTTGATCACACTCTCCTTATTTTTGTCTATACAACGTAGCATACTCTGTACCTCAAAAGGTGGTCTCTCACACCCTCCAACTATGTATACAACTTTTTACCCTCCTAAAAGAAGTTCTAGCAACAAGCACACATCCTCTACCTTAATTATGAATGCTTTTCCACCAAAGATGAAATCTCCTTGCTCCTCATCATATGTGATTAACAATATGTCAAGCAAATGTATATCACTCTCCATCATTGGGACATTCAAAAGTCTTGTAAATAGTGTCACTCCCAATAGCAACTTGCGTCTATTAAACATCTTGTCCTTCAACTTTACAATCACAAAATTGAGACTTAAAAAAATAACATCTATGGGAGATTAGATTCTTCCCTTTCGCTATTATAACTATCAAAGAAAAGTATTTGCATTTATGCAATTCATTAGCAAAATAATAACCACATATTGTCTCCAAATATGAGCATAATTGACCCATGCAACATAGTAAATATCTAATATGATTAAAAATAAAAAAAACTCATACAAAAATAATCTATATTATTTAAAAATAGATGCATTGCATATATATTAGGTTTAAAGGTTTGTGTACCACAAACACAGTAAATCATATTCAACCCAACTATCATTCAACAACAATCTATAGTAGTCAAAAATAGATGCAATACACATATGTCATATTTAAAGCTTCACATAGCACAAACACAATAATTCATATTCAACCCAATTATCATCCATAAATCATCATAATTATTTATCCTCATATATAAGTGAAAAATTTCTGAAAGCAACAATAATCTTCAATCATACATTTAATATATGTATAGTATACACATAAGGTAAAATAATAATTCAATTACCACCCTAAATTAAACTCTGAATCAATTGAAAGGGACTACAATAGAAACAAAATTTTTAAATCAATATTCAACATCTATAGCTCAAAAAAAGAGAGAGAAGAGGGAAGAGGAACAATTCGTATCGTAAAAAGGTAGCACTGTTGCCACACGTCTCTCCAATGACTACAATATCTGACAATAAGATCTCCATGTAGAACACAAGCACAAACTCTAACGAAGATGTGACCGTGAGCAAGACAACAACATGACAATGATCTTGGGTTAGGACGCAATAGTTTGCACCACGAAGAATTGGCAACAATCTTGAACAGGGATCAAAATACGATCTCCGGTAGAAATGAAAACAAGAGCAACGGAGATGGTCTGAATTTTCAAATGCTTTTCTAATTAAAAAAATATCTAGTGGTAAAAAAATAATTTTTTTTAGGGATATTTACCTATACCCCCTGAAATTTACCTTATTTACCAAAAACCCCTCGAGATTTCAATAATTATCTACAACCATCCTTTTAAAATTTATTACCTATAACCCATGATTGCTATTTAATCAAAATTTTTTCTAAAAATTTCACTTTTACTTTCTATAATTTTACAACTAAACTCCTAAAAAACTTATTATCTATTTTGTATATAATTTTTAGATATTTACCTACAACACCCTGAGATTTATCGTATTTATGAAAAACCCTCCGAGATTTTAATAACTACTGCTCTCCAACTTTCAACCAAATCCACTTTTACCTTTACCTTCTCTCCTCGCTATTGCTCCACTCATCCCCGCACTGTCGTTCCCTGGATCCCCTGTGCCCTCGCACTGTCGCTCCCCTGCACCCTCGCATCGTCGCTCCCTTGCTCCCCCACGTCCTCACGTCGTCTCTCTACCACTCCCCCGCGAGGGCCCTCGCGCCACTGCTACCTAGCCCACGTCAACTCATGCAGCCTCGTGCCGCCACTCCCCGTAGCCATCGTGGCTTCGGTCGACACCTGCATTCACTTTGACTAGCTAGTTAAGAGCAAATCCGCCACCTCCTCCCCCACCATGAGCAGATCCGCACCCCATCACCCTGCAAGCAGATCTATCTCTGCCTGCCCCATCGCAAGCAGATCTGTGTTTGCACCCCCCCCCCCCCTCCGGCCCCACTCCTTCCCACGAGCGCAGGCGCAGGCGCTAGCCTGGCAAGGGCACTGTAGCACGAGGGTGTGGAAGCTAGAGGATGGTGCGAGCGTGTGGGTACGGATGCCAGAGGCCAATGCGAGTGCACGAGTGTGGATGCCAAAGGCTAGCACGATCGTAGGCCCTAGGTCAATGAGGTTGCGGGCGTGGGCACTCACGCGCTTGCTTACTCTCGCCGGCTTGACGCCCGCTCCCACGCCGGCCTCTAGCATCCACACCCGTGTGCTCGTGCACGTCACTGGCCTGGGGCCCACACTCGTGCCAGCCTCTGGCATCCTCACCTGAGCGCTCACGCGCCCTCAGTGGCATGGCGCCCATGCCCACTAATCCGATTCCCTCCCTGCAACCACCAAACCCTCCTCCAAAGCCAATCAGCAAATTGAGCTGCTTGAGTGCACTGAACCTTCTCATTTTGCTTTGCAAGCCTAAAATGAAAGCTAGTAACCTTACAAATCTCCAATCAAGCAAATACCTCTCCTTATTTGATCTTAGAGTTGGTCCAACTCACCCTAGCTTCCCTGCCCCTCCTGATAGTGAAGCACCTCCAAAATCACCCCAACCCCACACCCCCACCCCAATACCTCTCCTAATCTGAATTTTCAAATGCTTTTCTAATTAAAAAAATATCTGGTGGTAAAAACATAAATTTGTTTAGGGATATTTACCTATACCCCCTGAAATTTACCTTATTTACCAAAAATTCCTCGAGATTTCAATAATTACCCACACCCCTCCTTTTAAAATTTATTACCTATAATCCCTGATTGCTATTTAATCAAAATTTTTTCTAAAACTTTCACTTTTACTTTTTGTAATTTTACAACTAAACCCCTAAAAAATTTATTGTTTATTTTGTATATATTTTTAGATATTTACCTACAACACCCTGAGATTTATCGTATTTACGAAAAACCCTCAGAGATTTTAATAACTACTGCTCTCCAACTTTTAACCAAATCTACTTTTACCTTTACCTTCTCTCTTCGCTGCTGCTCCACCCGCATCGTCACTCCCTGGATCCCCCGCTCCCTCGCGCTATCGCTACCTCGCACCCTTGCACCTGCCTTGCTCCCCCACTCCCTCACGTCATCTCTCTACCACTCCCCCATGAGGGCCCTCGCGCCATTGCTACCCAGCCCGCATCAGCTCATGCAGCCCCGTGCCGCCACTCCCTATAGCCATCGTGGCTTCGGTCGACACCTGCATTCGCTCTGACTAGCTAGTCGAGAGCAAATCCGCCACCCCCTTCCCCATGAGTGCAGGTGCAAGTGCTAGCCCGGCGAGGGCGCGGTAGCGTGGGGGTGCGGAAGCTAGAGGACGGTGTGAGCATGTGGGTACGAACGCTAGAGGCCAGTGTGAGTGCACGAGTGTGGACGCCAGAGGCCAGCACGATCACAGGCCCTAGGTCGATGAGGGTGCGGGCGTGGGCACCCCCGCGCTCACTCACTCACGTCGGTCTGGCGCCCACTTCCACGCCGGTCTCTGGCATCTGCACTCGAGTGCTCATGTACGTCACTGGCCTAGGGCCCACAATTGTGCCAGCCTCTAGCATCCTCAACCGAGCGCTCGTGCGCCCTCACTGGCATGGTGCCCGCGCCTGCTGATCTGATTCCCTCCCTGTAGCCACCAAACCCCCCTCCAAAGTTGATCAACAAACTGAGCTACTTGAGTGCACTGAACCTTCTCATTTTGCTCTACAAGCCTAAAACAAAAGCTAGTAACCTTACGAAATCTCCAATCGAGCGAATACCTCTCCTAATCTAATCTTAGAGTTGGTCCAACTCACTCTAGCTTCCCTGCCCCTCCCGACGGTGAAGCACCCCCAATAAAATGTGAGCAACTCATTTGGGTAATCAACACTACAAACTTTGAATGAAATAAAAGTACAAAATCACCCCTACAATTAAATTACACTGAAACTCAAAATATACTACAAATGAACTATATGAATAGCTTGATATTGTCATATCTATTCCCTATCAACCAATCTTTTCTGTGTTTGTGTTATCTGATGGCCATATGACGGTATCTATTAGTCGTTCATGCATCAACTACAAGTTTTCATTTGAGATTTGTTGATACATCTTCGCATGATCACATTTTTGAAAGTAAAAAGGACTAGATTTACACTTAACCCCAAAAATACATGCTGAAAAATGGGAATGAGAAACAACATTTATATGAATCACCTTGACCCATTTATCATATAAATGAATGCACATTATCATCACCCTTTCTGCAAGATCTTGCTTTCTCTATCATTATTAACAAACTAGGTTATCCACTGAAATATAGAATTGGCTATTGCATTCAGAGAATTTAGAGTTATACAAATAATAATTACCTTCCCGAGTAGTCGAAGGAAGTGTTTGCCATCACTTGGCTTGTTTGTTGCAACAAAACTACACAGCTGGTAAGTACATTCAATAAATGCCACCCAACATCCACATTTACAATCAACATTTTTCTGCATTGCTATACGTAAACTTACTTATAAAACCATCTATAATTTTGTGGGTTCAATTCATAGAGCTAGTGAAGAATAGTCCTTGTCGCTTTGTATGTAAAATAATTAATGAGTTGTTGCAATTGAAAAAGACTCCAAAGTTAAAATGATTAGTGAGTTGCTGCAATCTAGAAAATTGATCTAAGGAGTCAAAAAAGAAAAGGAGAACAGTTCAAATTTTGAAGTTCAGAAAAGAACTATCAACACAGGTAACATATTGCAAACTAAGCTTCACACAAAATAAAACTTTGAAGCGATTGTATATTGTTATTGAAAAAATACAGACCATGACCAATTAATCTGGAAATATAATTTAATCAACATATTGGAGTTGAAACCCTACCAAATTTGACTACATGTTCTTCTTGTGACAAATGTTCTCTACTTGTCCTACATTATTTCTTGTGAAGCAGATCATACAAAAGAAGTTGCACCTCATTTCATCAATCAGATCAAATACCAAAAAATATGTTAGGGAAAAACAACAAATATTACATTTACTACGGCGAATATCAATCACGAAGATGATTTCTTTTTCTTACTTCAAACCATCTAAAATCGAAATCAAAACAAAGAAACTTTCAGAAAAAAGGAATAAAAAAGAGAAACAACGAGAAAAAAAATTAGAAAATCAGGCATCTGGCATCCGCACCCGCGAGCCCTCTCTAGCCTCTGATGTTCGGGCCCACGTGCTCACGTGCCCTCGCCGGCCTGGCGCCCACGGGAGGAGTTGGGGGGTGGGTGGGTGGGTGGAATGGAGAGGGAGCTACTCACCAAGGGGGAGGCGAGGAGGCAATTTGCTCACGGTGGGAGAGGCGGATGCAGATCAGCTTGTTAGGGTGCGGGCACGGATATGCTTTCGGTGGGACAGGCGTGAAGGCTCGAGGGCACAGGGGAGCGACGGCAGTCTCGTCGGCCTGGCGCCTTCGCTCACGTCGACCTCTGGCGTCCGCACTTACTTGCTTGCGCGCCCTCGCCAGCCTGAGGCCCGCATTTGCATCGACCTCTAGTGTCCGCACTTGCACGTTTACACGCCCTCGCCGCCCTAAGACCCGCACTCATGCGCCCTCGCTGGCATGGGAGTTGCTCATCGAGAGGGAGGCGAACGCGGATCAGCTTGCAGCGGGGCAGGTGCGAGGGCATGAGGGCGTGAGGGCGCAAGGGCGTGGGGGAGCGGGGGAGTGAGGCTGCGGGGGAGCAGGGGAGTGACGATGCAACGGCGCGGGGGAGCGGGGGAGCAACGGCGCCACGGCGCACGGTTTGGTGGAGCAGCAGTGATGAGAGAAAGTAAAGGTAAAAATAAATTTAGTTGAAAGTTGAAGAGTGGTAATTATTACAATCGCGGAGACTTTTTTGTAAAAATGACTAATTTCAAAGTGTTGTAGATAAATATCCAAAAATTATATACAAAATAAATAATAAATTTTTTTTAGAAATTTAGTTGTAAAATTACAGAGGGTAAAAGAAAAATTTTTAGAAAAAATTTAAATTAAATAATAATCAGGGATTGTAAATAATAAATTTCAAAAATAGAGAGACGTAAGTAATTATTAAAATTTTAAAAGATTTTTAATAAATAAGATAAATATTTAGGAGGTGTAGATAAATATATATATTTTTTATTCACTAACACCGTTAATGACAGATAATTTTAACTTTTCAAATCGCGACATCAAAGGACTGATTGGAGATCCGAAAAATAAGAGGAGGGGTTTGACGTGTTGGAAAATTCCCAGAATTGATATGAGAATTTTCTCTTAGTTTTTCCAACTAGGACTAAGTCCGAACCCAAGTTTCGAGAAGCGGGTCAGGCCACCGGGCCGGGTTTTTGGAGCCCTAATATAGGGTGGATGACCATTTCGACGGGGATTTATGATCCCCGAGATGTTCAGGGTAGGGCTCGCATGCCCAACCCTTTTTTATTTGTTGGCGCCACGTCATTAACCAAACCTTTATTTCCGAGCTAATGACCCATCAGACTCGCACTTTATCGATGGTACTCTTCCTGCGACTGCCTTTTCTTTTGGGATATTTGCTTGTATACCTTGAAAAGTTGGAAAAAGTATACATCGACCCCTCCTACTAAAATTGAATTTGCAGATGTTCTTTAGAGCAAATTTTCGTTATTAACGTCTTTAAGCATGGACCGACAAGGTATCTAACTCACGATCTCTTGATACGAGAGATGAGTAGAAAGATATTCAACGAAGATTTTATAAATGTCATCCAAAAATCTGTAACTAAGAGAGACATAAATGCAACGTCAACAGTCTTTGCAAGGATATGACACTTAAAATTTTCAATTTGATAGGGGCATACATGCAAAATACATTTATAAAATTTTTTGCAGCTCAGGCACTTAATAGTGAAGAATGGTTGAGTGGAGGAGAAGCATGATACTGAGGTCAAGAATTTGGATCGCAATCAAAACGAGGAATGTGGCATCCTGACAAACGAACAACAAAAAAAAAAAAAAAACAAATTTGCATTAACTTCTTGATCCAAAAAAATGCGGCAGAAGATTTCATAGGGTGGTGACTTTTTCAATTTAATGCTTTTCCTAAATGAATCAAATTGTTCGGCATGAGCCAAATTGTCATTTCGATTTTACTTTTAAGAAGTTGGTTTTTCTTAATTTTAAGCGTAATGTTTTAGAAAACCCCTCAACAATTATTTATTTGCGGAAAAAACCCCTGCATTCTTCAAATTTTTCATACAAGCCAAAACAGACCATAAACTGCACCCCAAGTTCCCTTTTTATTTTTTTCCTGTCAAACTCGAGCAAACAGCATCAGTGATTAGCTTGGAAGATACGAAGAAGATGATCAGAGATACGAAGAAGATGATCAGACCGGTCTTGTCCGACCATGGAGAACTTTATTGAAAGTAATAACACGGCGGAGCGGTCCATGGCCTACCTCTTGTTTGTTTGTTTCTTGTATTTCGGTTTAGCTCCTGTAATCAGTGTCCTCCATAATTTGAATATCTTTGGTAAGGTAACATTCAAACGAATTTCTCTCTTTTTCTCGCATTCTTTTTGCCAAAGAACCTTCATTTCTGTGAGACAAATAAAGAGCTTATCTGCAATTTCCCTATATAAATGATTTCGAATAAAAAAAAAAGGTTTTAGCATCTCGGGTAAAACCACTAAAACAATTAGGAAAAGGACTTGGTAACACATACAAATTGTGCATTAAAATAAAAGGAATTGAACACAAAATAATCTGGTGCGTCCCATCAACAATTATTGAGTTTATTTGACGGAAATCCAAGCACATGAGCTAAGCAAACCCTTGGAGGAGACCTGAACAAACACCACCGAATCATGGAAAGATTTAGAACATACTAACGTTTATCAGCTCATAAATAATAAACGTCTCCACAGTAGATCCTTGTGTAATTGCTGACTTCGATGCCAGCTGCCCGAGTTCTTAGTCAGCCCGAGATTGCCCGGCCCGAGATGAAAGAATGATGCCGACTATGAGGCCATAGAGGGCAAGAGCTTCTGCAAAAATGAGAATTAGGATCATGCCCACAAACAGCTTCGGTTGCTGTGCATTTGCCCTGCAAAAGAATTCCACACCAAAGCAATAGTGCTAAGTGCAAACATAGAAATATGCATATTGTATAAAAAGAAGCCTGAGCTTTCGCTTTGTCAATACAACTTGTATCGACACTAATGCTACAAAATCAAGAAAGAATGTCTTGGATCAAGTGGGCAGAAACCTTTGGTCATTCCCCAAATTCTAATAGAGCATGCTACAGAGATGCACTATGCTAGGGGTTTAAAAGGACATTGAGTTCACTTGTCACTTTGTAAAACATGGAAAAACATCTAGGGTAGAATAGGGGATGTGAAACATTTTTCATGCTTGGGGTTTACTAGGCAGATGGAGGTTTCATGCCCAAGGAAGTCTAATAACATATGATGCTAGACAATAATACTTCATTTCGCCTATTCTAAAATGGGCCCTTATTCAAAAAGAAAAATCTCGAGCAAAATATATTTGAAATTGTTTGCAGGGTAAATATTTAAAGATTGTTTGAAATCATCTATCTAGGCTTCTTATTGGTTGCATAGCGGAAAAAAAATGAGGAACAACTAAGCATTTCAGCTCCACTTGGCACCATTTTTTATTGTATTGTTTATATTTAATTGCTGGGCATCAAACTAGATGTATTTACTCTTGTAAGCAGGCTATCAATGGCTAGGTATGGCTTACTAAAGAGTGATTATATAATTAGGAACTAAGATTATCCTAATGTAAACATAGGTTAACCATCAGAAATAAATCAAACAATAAATAACATCTTCATACTTTTTTTCAAAAGATAAGCATCTTAATAGAGAAGTTTTATATGAGTAAGAATTCATAGTAGTCCAATTCTCTGTCATGATTCATTTTTCTTAAAGTATGTGACCTTCTCCATAGTTAAAGCTGGAAGCATCAAAATTACTTAAAAACGGAATTGGTCGGATGGAGCATGAGGAAGCAAACCACCAATGGTAAATGCATGATTAATTGGCATCTGTAATATAGGTCCTGGAATAAAGAGAAGTAAAGAGGAGGGGAAAATGGGTATATGGATGTTTTTGATGAGGGAATGCTATATGATCATATAAAGAAGAAGAAGAACTAAGCCTTAACTCCATAACTTCCATGGCCAGCATAGATAGTCTTAAGTAGAATTACTTAAGCCCATTTAGCACTTAAAGTTCATACTATTTTGTGTAGCTTAAAGGGCATCCTACTATTATGTACGCAAATAGTAGAGTAAAATGCATCACATAATCTGAATTTTGACCAATTAAATTCTCTTTCATAGGGATATTTTATATCTATTTCATATTGATATCCTTCTAAAGTCACCTGAGACTAATTCAATCCTTAATTACGAAACAATTATTATATCAACATTATGAAGCATTAGACGCTAACTCATGGAACTTATAAGAATTCCATATCAAATTTAAAATAAAAAACAAAACTATCACTTAATTCTAAATCTTGATAAATAAGCCTACCATCTAGTGTCATTTCTATGCAATATGACATATTAGGGCATGCATGTGGCCTCTGACAATATATCAGGTGATGTTTGCATTCACAAATTATGTCCTATTGACAAACCATAATTGAAGCATATCTCAAACTAGGGATGTAAATGAGCCAAGCCTTGGCTCGGCTCAACTCAACTCCAAAACTAGCCAACTCGAGCTCAAGCCAAGCAGAGCTCAAGAAATCGAGCTCGAGCTCAAGCCAAGCTGAGCTGGGCCGGCTCGGCTTTTTCAAAAATTATTTGTTAAATTTATTTTTAATTAATTTTACTTTAAATAATTTTTAAAAATTACAAAAAAATATAAAAAATATCAACCACAATATCATAAATTACAATTAAAAAATTCATAATAAAAAAATATTAAACATAAAATATTTATAAGTAATGATAATCATATATAATTTAAAAATATGAATATTGAAAAAATCATACTAATAAAATAATATCTAAATATAAAAAACATATCACCTACAACATCATAATTAAATAATTAAACATATATTTTATATTATATGTTATAAAATATATTTTTAAAATTATATTCTTATATATTAAAAAAATAAACAAACTCTCGAGCTGAAATCGAGTGAGCTGAATCCAGCTCAAGGCTCGTTATCAAACAAGCCGAAACGAGCCGAGCAAAATTCATGTCGAGCTCGAAACAAATCGAGCCAAATTTGAGTTGAGCTTGAACCGAGCTGAAGCTACGAGCTAAATTGACATTCCTATCTCAGCCTATTTGAATTGAACATAGAGTAATAGAGATACATGTGATAAACAAACTCATATAGTGGATGGTTTGTAGTCAAAGATAACCAGGGCCAAAAATGAATTAAAATTTCAAGGCGAAGAAAATGCCATTAGGGTTCTCTAAATTGAACTGGACTGAATCAGAAATCAGGAAGGTAACCAAAGGCAAATCAAGGTATCATTTGATCAATATGCCCACGGCAACTTAATTATCTTGTATCCTACTTAAATAGAGATAAGGTGTTAAAAATTCCTTAATGACATAAATTCTGGCAAAATCTACACAAATTCTAGGCCACTTTATGAATTTGTTATTAGTGTTATGATTAACAATGCATAAGCCACAAATTTGATCTGCCCATTTTTAGATCTAAAAATGGGCGAAGTATCCATTTTTTCAAATGTTTTCTAACAAATTCAAACTAACTTTTGCTTATCAGCAGCGATCCAGATCTGCTTAAAAAAAAAATTGCAAGATATTTCCATTAGGAAGAACAGAGCACCCAAATTCAAATCAGACACAGGTTTCTTGATGACATAAATTCTGGCGAAATGCACACAATAAATTCTAGGCCATTTTATGAATCTTTTATTAGTGTTATGATTAGCAATGCATCAGCCACAAATTTGATCTGTCCATTTTCAGATCTAGAAAACAGCAAATTATCCATTTTAAAAAAATTTCTCTGACAAATTCAAATTAACCTTTGTTCATCAGTGGCATTCCAGTTCTGTTTAAAAAAAGGAAAATAAAATTGCAAGGTATTTCTATTAGGAAGAACAAAGCACCTAAACACAGATCACAGGTCCACTGATAAATGATTGAAGTAGCCTCAGATATTGTGAAGCTTGACTAGAGCAAAACTTCTAATGGCACCCTACGGAAAATCCCAGGTGCACTTTAATGTCAAACAAAACAATGATACCTGCTGATCATATTTGGTCTTGAATTAGAAATACATGATTTAGTGCAAACAATTATTTCAATCCTTCAGAACAAGACATTAATTGCATAAAAAACGTTCTGAACAAAGATTTCAGACAGGAAGACATAAATACTGATCCACATATTTATCAGATGAAGTCCAATGAAGAAACATAAATATTAAGGTCTGTTACTGCAGCCGATCCTTGAGAATCGCAAGTCAGTACGCAAAATCAAACAAAATCAATAACATGGATTAATCATCAGAAATCAGAAAAGAAAGAGCTCCATCGATCAAATAAGACATCAATCAGAAAGTAACTAATCCAGATCAACCGTTAGTTACCTGACGCCAGCGTCGCCGACGATTCCAATGGCCATGCCAGCAGACAGACCGGCGAGACCGCAAGCAAGCCCCGACGAGAGATGCGCGTATCCATCAAAGAGGTAGTAGGATTTGGCCTTCGGGTTAATCCCGGTGCTAATGATGACGGCGATGATCAGCCCATAGATACCGAGCACACCGGCCATGACAACGGGTACGATCGACTTCATGACGAGCTCCGGCCTCATCACTCCCATCGACGCCACCCCGACACCGCTTTTGGCCGTCCCATACGCCGCCCCCATGCCTGCGAAAAACCACGAATCAAATATGCAATTCGAGCAGAAACCCTAGAAAAGTGGGATAGGCGGGATCTACAGGAGAAAACCAGGGCCGCGGCGGCGCCGAGGAAGCCGAAGAAGGGGGCGGTCTCATCGCCACTGAAGCTCGACATCGCCGGAACCCTAATCGAGCGACAGAGTGGTAGAAGATGGTGGCCCAGTCGAGAACGGTCAGAAGACGATTAATCTCGGGTGTATTATGCAAGCGCATTTGCCCTTTGTTTGTCTCGGGATCGGGTTCGGACCCGATCTCGAAGAGATGTTGAGATCGGGAGGTTGTTTGACGGGCGTGGATTTGGATCAATTTACGGGTTCTGCCAATGTAGACGCGTGGGAATTTGACTCTGCTTCGGAGGCTTTTGGGGGATATTGAGCATATGCCTCAGGCAACCTGCAATAGCAGGTTTCCGGTTGGAGATTTTAATTTCAGTTTTTTCTCTTTAAGTAATTATTTTTGTTGAATTTGGAAAGTCATTTTTTAAGATAAACTCTACACGTAAACGATGTTAAAGGTGAGTTTTTCAAATTCCTAAATATTCGGGTGGAAGACTGAGCCTTTTTATTTATCAAAGTCACTATATTATAATGAAGACCAAAATAATTATTTATAATTATGTAATTTCTTTTTCAGTTATATTTTATTTCTAGACGGCCCTATTAATTATAAATTTCAGTTGCTAAAAAAAATAAATGACAAAAGAAATTTAAATTTTATACCATATAAATTATAATATTATTTATAAAATTAAATTATTTTTATAATTAAATGGTCATTTAGAGAAAATGGCAACTAAGTAGTTTGATTGAGATCTAAACATTAACTAAACAATTAGATAGTTATTTAATGTTTAATATAATTATTTTTTTAAATGTTTAGATAGTTATTTTTAACTATACCGATTTTTTCTTCACTAATGAAAAATAGTTCCCTCCAAATTAAAATCACTTTTTTTCTATTTTTTTCATTAAGGACATTGAAAGAGTAATTATATTATGTTAAACCAACATTAAACCACTATTAGTACAATCTAATAAATATTACTCTTTAAAATAGTTATAGGATTCGAGTTGACGGCAAGATCGAAAATTCAATTTTCTATTTAGGATTATAACTCAATTGAGTTTCTTGTATTCAAATTTTTAAATATATATTTCAAGACAAAGCCATTTACCAAGCAAATTAAATTTAATTACTCCAAAAATAACAAAATAATTATTTTCTTTAATTTTTGTTTTTCTAGAAATCAAATTTTTTGAGCTGCTCAAATCATTGTGACATGACCAGGCAGCTTCCGGACTCGCGGACCTAGCGAGGCTTCCCTGCCATCATCCACGACCACTCAATTAAGTAATAAACTAACACATTTTTTCAACCTCGAAATACTTGCCACATACAATTATGCAAATTTACACAATTACCCTTATTTGCACCCGTTCTAGGCTAAACGTCGATCGAATGGTGGACAAAGCAGTTGACAACTCATTCGTTCCTTCAAGGGGGAAGAGAACCAGGTCTGGAGGTCGAAGAGAAGAAGATTGAGAGGAGAGGCGAAAGAGAAAGGGGAGAATGGCGCGAGGGAGCGGCCGTGACGGCGGTCTCTTCCTCTCGGCGACGCTGGTGCTCTGGGCGGTTTCGGTGGCGTTCGAGATCGTCTTCAAAGAGAGGACGGAGCTCGTCGCCGTGGGGGCCGGGTTCGGCTTCTACCAGGCTGCCAACTGGACCATCCGTTTCGCGCTCTCCAGAGAACCCCTCTTCGTCAACACTTCCGTATCGCTGCTCCACTCCGCCATCACCTCAGTCTCCGGTGAGAGCCCGTCGCTTTGTTTGTCTCTTTCGTTTTGGGTCTTGGTGTGATGTTGGAAAATTTGGATTTCGGGAAAGAATGACTGCCTTTGGTTTTGAAATTGTCGATTTGGGCAGTGGGGAATAGAAAAAAAAAGGGAATTTGAGGGTTCTGAGTTGCAGGTAATTGGGAATTTGGATAGGTGTTTGGGTTGTGTATAGTTGGGACAGGGAGATCAATGAGGCGTGAGCTATGTGTTTTTTTTTATCCGTTTGGTAGTTGGTTTGGATGGTTTAGCTTTTGGTTCTCAAAGCTTCAGGTTAATGGTGGATGGAATTGGGAAGTTTTTGTTATGGAGTCAGATAGTTTGATGTTTTTTTATGTGGAATTAGCTTGTGAAATAGTTTGAAGTGATCTTTTAAGTTTCGATTTCGGTTTTGGTATTAAGGGGCGTGTTTGTTTCGATTCTCGGGAGAATGGAGGGAATTGATAACCTAATTTTCTCCATTTCCGTGTTTGTTTCGATTCCCAGAATCTGGAATCGAGGGAATCGGCTATTTCCTAATTCCTCCTATTCCGGTTTTTAATTCCCGACCAGAATGAAGGGAAAAATACCAATTCCCCTGTTTTCCCCTTGTTTTTCACTATAACACCCTGAATTTTCTCTTATTTCCCACGAATTCCTCCCCATTCCCGATCTCATCCAGCTCCCCATTCCCGATCTCGTCCAGCTCGTCCAGCTCCCCATTCCCGATCATGTCGTCACCTAATGCTACATGAACTCCAGATTTCAACATTTACGTATGTTATATGCTTACCAGACAAAGTAAAGCGGATCAGAGTTTATGTAGATATCCCTCGTATTTGTTCAATTTTGCTTTATTGTTGCTCTTGCCTGATGCCATGGATCTTTTCATTTATTATTGGTTTGATTCTTATTTTTGCTATTTTCTTATTTTTAGATAACAGATGCTGTTGTTGCAACTCGTATCTTAAATGCAACACTTGTTGTTCCAAAGCTGGA
This sequence comes from Trichopus zeylanicus subsp. travancoricus, assembly GCA_005019695.1. Taxonomy (NCBI): domain Eukaryota; kingdom Viridiplantae; phylum Streptophyta; class Magnoliopsida; order Dioscoreales; family Dioscoreaceae; genus Trichopus; species Trichopus zeylanicus. The sequence goes on along the minus strand of RXID01015248.1, from coordinate 179,571 downwards.
CCAGAAATCTTTCGGGAAAGATGCTAGGTTTGCTTCAAATGCTGCTCTTTTAGGTTATGAGGTAGCAATGAATGTTGCAAACTGAAACATGGAACGTCATGTTGCTGTTTTCTCATATTAAGTTTGATGCAGCAACTTCTCTGAAATTTTCGACATCAACTGGTTCATCTCATTTCTCTCAAAGGATGTTAGAATTATAAAGCAACTTCCAAGAAAGAAAAAGAAACCTATTGGAACTCCTTATACCATGCGTGTTCCAAGGAAGTGTACTCCAAAATGCTACCAGGATCGAGTTCTACCGATACTTTTGAGAAGACATGTAAGTGGAGAAATTATGATGCTACTAGAATCAATGGGCACTTCATACTTCTCATTCTTTCTATTACATTGGTGATGTTTATTTCTTTTCTTGACAGACACCCCAGATCTGCTTGCTCAAGATAGAGATGAATATATATATTTTATATAGTTTTCTTATTTTTGACATTCTATCTCTTTGTTGCTCTTGTGAAAGGCATTTAGAGTTATAGAAATCCTATGTGTAACCAGAACATCCACTGACTCCAAAAAAAATTCACAGAACCGTTGCATTATACAATTTGACCCACTTTATGAGGTCTTCCTAAGAATGCATTGGGATGATAAACAAACCTCAACTTTAGTTGGCTTGCTAACACTAGAAACTTTTGTTCAGAATCATTGTTGAAGGAAAACATTTATTCACATGTGTTGTTTTGTGGTTGTTATTAATTTATTAGTCGTAGTCAACATTTTTCATTTGATATATCAGTTATCTTAGTTTGGGCTTTATTTTGGATGCTACCTGTTTATCTCTAATCAACTTATATCTTTTTAATCAGAAACAAAAATAACATCAATTTCTGTCAGTTGATGTCTATCTTTCATGATAACCAGGTTGTTGAGCTGACAAAGTTCGATTTCAGGCTCTCAAACAAGTTGGAGTCAGATCTACAAAGGCTGAGATGTAAGGTCAATTATCATGCTCTGAGATTTACTAAACCAAGTTTAAAAATGGGTGAGACATTGATAAGTAGAATGAAGGCAAAAGGCAGGCGTTTCATTGCCCTTCACTTGAGGTAAATTTTTAATTTGATTTACCTATCCACTGTATTTCTGGAACAGTGAACTTATTCTGGAATCTTCGTTCTTATATTCTGCAATGTGGATTGTTTGTATTTCGGTTATACAAGAGTTGTATCTGGCTCTTGGCGGAGTTTACTGCTAAGCCAGCTTTGTAATGTATTGGCTATCTATGAGACCTTGATATTGTCAAGCTGCAAATTCGATGGAGCAGCCTAAGCATAGACTTAATATTTTGCAATATCAGCTCTGGACCAATTATTCTTTGAGTCACCACTAAAACCCAAGACCAACTCAGAACCTGTCAATTCTGGATTGAGGATTGGGACTCGAACACATTCTCTGTTTTTTCCCTCCATAACATATAAATATATAACACAAGAACTGAGCTACACGTAAGTCCATGAAAACAACCATCTTGAAGAGGAAGTCTGCTACATTATTAGCTTCTTTAAATACTTGAATAGTGATATCATCTATCCTGAGTACAAATATATCAGAAACCAAATTTGCAATGTACCACGATTGCATGCAATCAACATTTAATTATTTTTATATATTTAATAATAACATTATTATATTTTTATAACTATTTATAACTAAAATATGATAAAAAAGAAACTATTTTTTAAAAAAAAATTTTTACATGAAAATAATAATATTATATTAAATAATAATAATTAGTTAATATATATTTCTCTAATTCTAAATTTTTAAATTAAGTTTATTATATTTCTGTATTTATTTATATATAAATTAAATATTTTTTGTAATATGCTAATTCTCAATTCCCTATAGTAAAAACTCATCCAAACACAAGAATTCAACAACTTATGGAATTGATCAATTCAATTTGTCAACCAAACAACGGAGTTTAGAATTTAGGAATTGACCAATTCCCAATTCCCTATAGTAAATATTCATCCAAACACTGTAATTATCTAATTCCTTCAATTCATTCAATTCCTCGGAATCACTCAATTCTCACGATTCCACGATTCCTAAACCCGGAATCGAACCAAACGCGCCCTAAGTGAAATCCATGCGTTTCCATTATTTGGATTGTTTCGGTTTCAGTAAAAAAAAAATTTTAATTATTAATTACATGTTAATTAGAATTTGATTATATTTTTACTATATTTTGACTTAAAATTAAAAATATGATAAAATTTTTAAAATATTTTCAAAAAATTATTAAAAATTAAAAAAATTATTAAAAATTAAAAAAATTATTAATAATTTTATCATAATAGTAAATATAATTTAAATTAATTTAAATTAAATTTTATACTTAATCACTTAGTGGAAAGACTAATTTTTAAATTTAGAAATAATAATTATATTTAATTCACTAAAAGATTTTTTTATTTATAAATCTGTATGTGATTCTAGTTTAGTTTATATAAATTTTTTAAATAATTTATATTTGTATTTAACGATTTTGAGTGCATATCAATCTTAGTTGATCAACAATATTAACTCCTGGGATTTAATATAAATTTATTAGAAATAAATATTCAAAATGACTTGTATATAAATAGTAAAGATTATAGGATATTAAATGTAATTATTTCTAAATTCTAACGTTAACATTTCGACGTTTGACTTTTATATATTAACCAAGCTTTTGAGTTTTGATTTCGGAATTGACTTCGACACTAAGAGAAATCAACGTGTTTTAATCAAAATTATTTTCATTTCACTTTCGACCAAAATATTTTTTTATTTATTAATTATATTTTTACTAAAATTTGATTTGATTTTAATTATATTTTAACTTCAAATTAAAACTATTATAATATGTTTAAAAAATTTTGAAACAGTGAACAGTACCATACACAAAAAACTTATATATGTAAACAGTTCTCATGCACGTGAACAACATTTATCAGAGACCGGGGAGGGCGCAAGCATGCCGGCGCGGGGGTCAAGCCGTCGAGGGCACCATAACTAGGCTGGTGATGGCGTTGGCGTGGGTGCAAGGCCGGCAACGGTACGGGGGCCAGGCCGACAAGGGAGCGAGCGTGGACGTCAGGCCGACGAGGGCTCGAGTGCTAGCGCGAGGTCGACAAGGGTGCGGGCACGGGCGCAGGTGCCAAACTAGCAAGCTCACTCACACTCGCGTTTTGGCATGGGCACCAGAGGCTGGCACGAGGGCATGAGGCCAGTGAGGCCGGTGATGGTGCAGACACCAAGCTGGCGAGCGCGCTCGCATGAGCGCGCGGGTATGGGTGCCAGAGGCTGGCGTGAGGGCGCGGGCGTGATGCCGGCAAGGGCTCGAGCGCGGGCTCAATGCTAACTAGGGCATGGACGCCAGGCTAGCAAGTTCACTCGCGCTCGAGCGCAGACGCCAGAGGCTGGCATGAGCGAGCTTGCCAGCCTAGCGTCCATGCCCTCGTCGGTATCGAGCCCGCGCCCGAGTACGGGCCTCCGGTGCCCACACTCGTGCGCTCGCGCTCGCACCCATGCCCGCGTGAGAGCACGAGTGCAGGCGCCAGAGATCGGTGCGAGGGCGCAGACACGATGCTGACGATGGCTCGGGCGTTGGCGTGAGGCCGATGACGGCTGCATGATCTCTCCGCCGCTACGCTCGCCACCACTGTAAAACCCTAACCCTAAAAATGAAACCATTTTAAGCGAAATACTTTGCCACCGGCCAAAACCGAAACGTTTCAGTTAATATTTAAAACCTTAATTTGAAGTTCAAATTGTGGGTCTCAAGGAATTGAAGCAAGATTGATATATCTATCTTCATTTGCTGGCTAATGTGACTTGTTAGTGAGAATTATTGATTTAGAGCATTTCCATTTTTTATTTGGAAGTCTATTCTTTGATCTTTGAAATTGAAATTTCTAACAGAGAAAACAAAATGCATATCAATAAAACGATTCTAGGAAGGATGGCCTTATAAGATGCTAACTTGGGTGTGATGTGAACTGGAGGAGACAAGGGAAGAAGAAATGGTATAGATTCAGGGATGGAATTGTAGCTGCTTGTTTCAAAACAAAATAATATGACACACATGCAGGAGAACCTCGAACATCCCTCATGTATAGCCGAGGAGATTGATAGTGTAAATGTAATATGCCAACTTTGTTTAAAATCACCACTCCATCTTTTTCCATGAGCAGCAACTAAAACCTTTCAAACATTTTTCCCCAGAGGCAAGAAAGCAACATTCCCACCAACTGGAGAGGGATTAGGGCACAAGTTAACATTTTGCAACGTGTAACAATTAATCACACACGTCTTGAATGCCAAAGAGAGAGACACTGCTGGATTCCACTTTGGTAGTTTTAGCCGCTGTTCTTTGTTATACTGTAACTTATTCCACTGCACTTTGGGAAATATCCCAACATGTTAATTTTTTCTCCTTTTTCACACACTCCCTAATAATCCTAGGTGCATTTCGAACTTAACATGGTCCAGTAGACCCAGGGATGTATCTTTGTTTGTATTAGAATGGCAAGATACTTAGGTGCATTTATACTAGCATCCAATAATTTCATTTCCAAAAACAGTTTGCTACTTTTGCTGTCAGTTATTTGGGACTCACTTGTAAATAAATGAACTGCATGAAAGGAATCATATGTTCTATCTGGGATTTATTTAATGCAGCCAAATGAAATCAGAGATGTCAATGTAAAATTTCAACTGAATATTCATTTTCTGAACATTTTGCAGTTGTCCTTATTCTGGTTTATCAATTGATAATTAAGGGTCTCAACAGCATGTTTGAACATGCACAGTTGGTTGGTGGCACGTGGTAAGGTGCATATTCAGCTCTGTGCTTCTCTTGTGGTTACTTTGCATATGACCAATTGGACATGCTTCACTATCGGGTATATAGTGGATGGATTCCTGCAATTCTTGTACATCATCTGATTCTTCTGGTCTGCTTCACACTTGCTTTGTACCAGAATGTCACAGTCAACTATCTTATTCTTACTCTAATCTTGTGAGGTATCTAACCTGCAACTCCATGCCATCAGTTATGTTCATTCAAGCACTAACTTCGTTTGAAATGCGAACAATTTGTAGAACCAAAACCTCTATGCCATGCCTCTTACTATTTCATTATGTTTATGCTAAAGATATCATACTGAAGAAACTTCAAGACACAGCATCTAATATTCTTATCCTATGTTTCTTTTCCATTTCCAGAAAGTAACTCCCTGTACATCAGTCTATGGTTTTCTCTATCAAAGTTCTATTCAATTGTCAGAAAGATTGTGCACCATCAGTTCAGTATGACCCAGTCAGCTTAACATCTCAATTTAGCTATTGGAAAGAGAGGTTCCAAACACAGGAAAAGTGTCTACCATCCAGATGTAGTTTTTTTAATCATGAAAGCCCTCAGCCTTAGTAGAATGATAGGGCAGTTGCCTCCTTAGGAGAGACTCTTGTATGCTTTTTATTTGAGAAGGGGAGAGACATTCTTCAAACCATGCAAAAGAACAAATGAGGCATGAGTTTGATATAAGTGGTTTATTCACATTCTCTAAAAGGGGGGAAACACAGGAAAGTGAAAAAGAAGAAAAAAATTGTAACTCTTGTATTTCTTGCTGCAGTGTCTAATAATTATCACATAGACCTGTTCCTGCTCGCACGTGCTGACACTAACGAAATTATATTGAAGGTGTTGTTCTAGTTGTAACCTTATTCCTGAAAATATCATGAACTAAGGTTTAAAATCTCTGTCGAAACCGAAACGTTTCGACTGAAACGGTTCGGTTTCAATCGGTGCCGCAACGTATTGACCTAAATTGTTTCAGTTTAGGGTTTTTGATGGCGGCGAGCGCAGAGCGGATGGGGCAAACACAGCGTGCGGGGAGATCACGCAGGGAGCTTGTGCGGCGAGCTCACGCTGTCGCCCTGCCTGCACCCTCGCGCCAGCTTCGTGCTCGAGCTCGCACCTGCACACTTGCGTGAGCGGGCTTGTCAGTCTGACGCCCGTGCCGTTGCCAGCCTCGCACCAGCGCTCGCACCCTCGTCGGACTGGCCCCCGCGCCCGCTCTCTCGCCGGCCTCACGGCCGCACTAGCATCCTCGCCTGCCTATCCCACGCACGCTTGTCAGCCTGTCGCCGCTCCCTCGCCTGCCTTGGCTCTCGCCGGCCTAACCCCCTCACCGGTGCATTCGCCAGTCTCTGGTAGATACTATTTACATGCATGAGACTGTTCACATAACTGTTCATTATTTTAAAAAATTTTAAACATATTATATTTTTTTAATTTGAAGTAAAAAAATTTAAAATTAAATTAAATTTTGGTCAAAATATAATTAATAAATAAAAAAAATATTTTGGTTGAAACTGAAATGGAAATAGTTTTGACCGAAACGTGTTGATTTTTCTGTTCACGTGCATACGTGCATGATCGTTCCACCGAAAATAAAGCCAAAAAAAAATTATCTCAGTCTCACCCCCACATGAATCGCTGCCACGAAATCGCGCAGAAATAGTTAATCTAGTTTATATATTTATAAATGTTCATCTGAATTGTTCAGATACTGAATTCATAATTCCACATTCAGATACTCCAAACTCAACTGATGATGATGATAATGATGATGATGCTGATTAGTTGTATTACGTTATAATTAATAAATTATGTATGTGTCAAATGTATTTTAATATTAAATTTGCTTATATTAATTTTTAACTTTTAATCATATTTATATATTTCGTATATTTTTTTTTTATATAATAATATATAAAAAATAGACTATATTAGTGGGTTAACTATCAAAATTAATTTTAATTAATTAAAATAATATTAATAATTGTGGTCAATTAATATCATTTTTCATAATTTTAAAATTTTTATAAAAAAATTTTCAATATTTTATTGTATTTTTAATTTAAAGTCAAAGTACAGTCAAAATATAATCAAACTTTGGTTAATATACAATTAATAAGTAAAAAAAATCTTTCGGTTGAAACTTATTGGTTTCGCTAAGTACCAAAACCAAAACAAAAATCGAGATTTAAAATCTTACCATTAATCTCTTTTGCAAAATAGGTCAATAAATGTTTTACATCCTAAATTGGAAGTCTTTTGAAAAATAGCATCCGATGAGTCACAGTACATATTGGTTGACACTGACACATGGGCAATACCTGATTCAAGCACAAACATATCATCCGATACGTATTTCTTAAGATGCTAACACTAGCACAAGGCTAATCTGAGCATGCACCTGTGAGTTTTGTAGCACAGGCACGGATGAATCAATACATGATTCAAGCACAAATATGCGTATCATACATGACTATGTTCTTTTTCTGGTTTGCAGCTGCATTCCATCTTTCGTCATGTAAGAAAAGTCCGGCGAATGGCTGGGCTGCGTGATACCAAGAGCAGAATAGTAAGACTGGAATGGATGCTCAACTGGGCCGCATTCTTCACAGTGAGGTTAGCATGCCACATTCTCATCACTTACAAGCTCATCATCGATTCCCCAAAGTTCGACAGAGGGATCGAGCTCCCACTGGCTCTTCTCGGCATGGCAGGAATGAACTTGCTCAATGTTTTCCTTGGCCTAGATCTCTTCGAAGCATACACGCGTGAGAAAACCCAGCAAAGGCATCAGGACTGACGCTTATTCTTCTCTTCGGCTTACATATCAAGAAACAGGAGGTCGAAGTTATACAAAAATGGACTTGTTTCATGTTGTAAATTCAGTTTAGAAGTGCAGAAAATTATTAAATTCACCAAAAGAAAAGTTAGTTTTGTATAATGATCTTCCATATCGAACGGAAACTCAGGATTTTTTTTTTTCAGGTTCATGAGGTTCTAATAAGAGGTGAATTGTCGAGGTCTCGTAGTAATTTTGAGATTGGTTTGTCTGAGTTGAATTACAGGGGTTAAAACTCAGGTGTAAATATATCAAAATTCGTCCGTTTTAATTTTTAGGATTTTTGTGGTATTTCAGCACGTGGCAGACAATTTCACAGAAATTGCAAAAGGATTAAAATAAAAAAAAAATCAGGCTAGGTCCTTTCCTGCCGTACATTTGCAGCGGATCCTTTGATCGTTGTAAAGCACTCAAATCTATCAACACATGTACCCGCAGGGTTCCCCTGCGCTAATCTCGATGGATTCCATATTCCAACCAATCATTTTTAGCAGACGGTCCAGATCATCCGACCCGGATGGCGTTGCGTAAACTAAAATGATCAAAGACAGTGTTTTGACATATTAACCCTCTAAATTACTAAAAAAGACATATTGCCACTCGACATTTCAATGAATTTTTTTGACAGCAAGAGAAGAAAATATTATCTTGCTATTCTTTGTAGCTTTTAGAAAACATGTCCTCTGGAACCTAGTCAATTCTCAAGATTAATATAAATCCATATAAAATAAATTCAATTTACTCTGAGTAGATTTAACTAAATTCTAAGCCAGTTATATTTAAAACATGAATTTACATTTATAATAAATAAATATATATTACAATTTAACTATATAATTTTTCACATGAAAAAAAGCATATAACCACCGATTCAATGATAAAAAAAGTTATAATTGATAATTATACCAATAATGAAAGAATATAATTAATCTGTTAAATTTGTGATTGGAATAAAAAATTTAAAATAAAGATAAAATCTATAAAATTTAGACACATAATATAAAAATATTTATGTTATATCAATCATAATACGAAAATTTGTTTTCTAACACATAATTTTAATGTGAATATGATTTTTTTTTTAAAAAAAAAAAATTGTACATTACACGCGCCTAGTCAGTAGTCTACGAAAAAACATCATAATTGTGTCGAAAAATCTGATGGACAAAGGAAACGTGTAATTACAATACTTTTAAAGGTTTTTTATGTAAACGCCAAAACTAATATCAGCTCCCCAAGACGAAAGTTTTGGGGGAAAATTTCTAAGCTTTCGCGTTCGATTTCGGCGACGATGGAGAAGTACGAGCTCGTGCGGGACATCGGGTCGGGGAACTTCGGCGTCGCGCGGCTGATGCGCAACAAGGAAACCAAGGAGCTCGTCGCCATGAAGTACATCGAGCGCGGCCAGAAGGTGTTCGGTCAATTGCCTCACTGATCGATTTTTCTCTGACTCGGGGCTGAATTGGCGGTTTTTGGATGCAGATTGATGAGAATGTCGCCAGGGAGATCATCAACCACCGCTCGCTCCGGCACCCTAACATCATCCGATTCAAAGAGGTGTGCGGATAAAAAAGTTGGGATCTTTAGTTTTTTTTTTAAAAAAGGATTTTTTTTCAGTTTTTGGGAATTGCTGGTTTTGTTTGGCAGGTAGTGCTAACGCCGACGCACCTTTCGATCGTGATGGAGTACGCCGCAGGCGGGGAGCTTTTTGATCGTATCTGCAACGCCGGCAGATTCAGCGAGGACGAGGTTTCTGAATTAATGCATTAATTTGATCCTTATCGATGTTTGAGCAAATAATTTATTTATTTTTTAAAAAATTTCAGGCGAGATATTTTTTTCAGCAGCTTATCTCCGGCGTCAGCTACTGCCATCACATGGTAATATAACCATTTTTTTAAAAACAGAAAAAAGATCTTATCTTTATAGCAAACAATGGAGAAAATTATCGAAAATTTGTAATCTTTCAGCAAATTTGCCATCGGGATTTGAAGCTGGAGAACACGTTGCTCGATGGGAGCGCGGCTCCGCGGCTTAAGATCTGCGATTTTGGGTACTCAAAGGTCTGCGCTTTTTTGTTTGTTTCATTCTATTCTGAACTAAGAATGCAAAATTTGGAACAATGGGGGAAATTTTTGGCAGTCATCGCTGCTGCATTCAAGGCCAAAATCGACGGTTGGAACGCCGGCGTACATCGCGCCGGAGGTGCTTTCTCGCCGGGAGTACGACGGGAAGGTAAGTTCCTTTAGTGCTTACAATTTTCCTTATCTTTTAATTGATGAAGACAGAAGAGGACTTTAGAATGACACCAAACGAGAATTACCACTTTTATTCCAGTGATGTTTGGCTTAATAAAAGCTAGAATTCGAGTTGGGTCTCTTTTGGAGTATCTTTTAGCTGTTTGGTAACATGCATGGCTATACTATAGACTCTGTAAGATAGGATCTTGTTGTGGGCCCGAGCTGCAGAGGGGGTGGTCGCAAACGCCAAGCTATTGCACGTGGACAAGTATTAGCTTGTGCCACTTGGTAGTCTAGCACATGTTGGCTGCCGCTGGGATGGGTTGGTGTGACTGAGGCAGTTGTGTGGAGTGTTTGGTCGATATTGAGGCGAGCTTGATATAAATCCTCTAAACGTTTTGGATGTGAAGCTTCTTTCTTTCTGCGTAAAGAAGGATTTCTTTTTGTTATAAGAAAAAGGAGGATGTTTCTTCATAGATCTTTTGAGCTGTGACATTCCAATTCTGACTCTTTTTAGCTTTCATTTATTAAGAAAGGGACTTGTGAGCATTGTTGGCAAAAGGAGTAAATGTGCTTGATGCATGTGAAAGGAACCTAAAGTGATGGGGATAAATAAATTTGTGGTTTAGGTAATCTACAGGGGAAAAGGAAGGTATTAGAAAAGATGATAGGAGTGGTGAATTTGTAATATGGAAAGAAGAAAGTAATATGTACAAAGAATTTTATAGGAAATGATATTTTGTTGAGAGTGACTTGTGCTGACTTAATAGAAGAGGAATCAACAAGAAGTACTTGTCTGGAAATCCAGGTAGTGAGGTCTGTGATAGTTCAACCCAATAGTATTCTCTTGGGTGTCAAATCCTTTTGATTTTCACATTTACTCTCAGTTTGTGATCTCTGGTCAAACTATTCCTGGATAATTGCATTATTTTGCAACTAGTGATAGTTAAATATTTTCATGAATGATTGATGAACTGATATCTGCATTAGACAACTTTCTATAGTTTGTGATTGTGTGTGTGTTTTGATTGCGATTTTCAGTAGTAGTGAACCTTTATTCTTATGATGTGCTAGTACAGAAATAGAAGAGTTCAGGATGTCCTCCACATTTGTACTTTTCCTTATCTGTAACTCATTCTAGACTTTTTTAACGTCAAGATAGTCCCTTTGTTTTGTTTTTTTTTTTCTGTTAAAATCCCCATTTCCAAACTTCTATAGCCCCTGCTGAGCAAACTTGTTCTCTATCTGCTTTCCAAAAAACTTGTTTCTCTATCTTATTCTTGTGATTAACCAATTATGGCAAGACCACAATTGCAATTCTCCAGTTAGGCATTAGCACCATCTCAGACCTATGTACCTTATGCAACTTGAAGGTACAACACTACTATTGGACATTGAAGTGCAGTTGGGTTCAGTTAGGATCCTTCATGCATGCCTAAAACTTTTTTGGAGGAAACCATGCCAAAAGCTTGCTGATCTGTTCAGGATGCAGTTTGGGTCGGTTAGGTTTGTATGCTTTACCCTTGCCTAAACCTTTACCTTTTCAGAGAAAACCATGCCAAAGACTTGCCGATTTGTTTAAGAGTATATTGAGGTGCAATTGGGGCAAGTTAGCTTTGTTTGTTTCATCCATGTCTAAAACTTTACCTTTTTTTGGAGGAAACCATGCCAAAAACTTCAGAATCCACCAGGCCCATGTATTTTTTCAGCCAAAATCTTCTTAGTGAAGTCTAAGGTTTGTCTTCCTTTTTAGTTTTGATTACATCTGGAGGATACAAGTCTTTTATATGAGGCCAAAAGCCATAGTATTAGGATACAGGAAGTTTGTGCCTGATAGATACGATGTGCAAAAGAGGGCACATTTCAACCATGATTTGCCTTGTTCTATAACTGATTGCTATAAGTTGCTATTTCTGTATGAATTTTGCATCAGAATCCTGATGTTACATTAGCAACCAGGCATAATTTACTTTGTTCTTGTGAAAAATCAGACTCTTAGAATGCTCCATGTACCAGTGGCCATGACATATGGCTGCTGGTTTCCATATTGCATCTAAACGCTTAGTTTTCTGCTGAGTTTTCTCTTGGTTGTTGTTTTCCTAACATACTATTAGCTGTAAGTTCAATTATCTTTTAAATTTCTGAGAAAAAGTGGATGGTGGTGATGGTGGTGTAGCTGGCAGATGTATGGTCCTGTGGTGTAACTCTTTATGTGATGCTGGTTGGAGCCTACCCCTTTGAAGATCAGGATGACCCCAAAAATTTCCGGAAGACAATATCTGTAAATCTTTCAATCCTTCTTTCTCCTGCTATTCATTCTTTCTCTGCTCTAGTCAACTCCAGCACTATTTTGCTCAGGGCTCAGAAGATCAATTTTCCAAATTTCCTTAGTTTTTTTCAGTCATAAGCTATCATCATACCTTGCCTGCTTTTTTGGTTTGCAGAGAATAATGTCAGTCCAATACAAAATACCAGATTTTGTCCACATATCTCAAGATTGCCGGCAACTAATTTCTCGGATCTTTGTTGCTAGTCCAACCAAGGTATCGCTTTAAGCCAAACCATACAATAAAGTTCATAAAATCGTTGGTCAATTATTGGCAGTACAATCATTTGCCTTTCTTTTCACAGCGAATAACGATGAGGGAGATAAAGAATCATCCCTGGTTCCTGAAGAACTTGCCAAGGGAACTGACGGAAGCAGCACAAGCAGCATACTACAGGAGGGACACCAGTGCTCCCACTTACTCTCTCCAGAGTGTTGATGAGATAATGAAGATTGTTGCAGAAGCCAGGAGGCCTCCACCGTCTTCCAGGTCCATTCCAGGCTTTGGATGGACTGAGGAAGACGATGATGAGGATGAAGGTGAAGCAAAGGATGAGTATGAAGAAGAGGAGAAAGAGGAGGAAGAGGAAGACGAGTATGACAAGACAGTTAAGCAAGTGCATGCCAGTGGAGAATATCACTTCAGTTAAATGAGTTATAGAGAAAGTTCATAAGTAGATATCTTGCAATAGTCTGTTTAGTATTAACCATGGACTTGTAGGTTTTTGGTTTTCTTTTTTCCTTTAATTTTTGTTCTTGTGTGTTTGTGGTTTATTCTGTAAAGTATCAGTTGTAGCACATGCTTCATAAGATCAGTTCTGTTGGTAATGGAGCACTATACATCTGTTTTGGTGTCTGTTTCAGATTGAGATATCATTTTTTTGCCTATTTCGATGATTAAAAAACAGAAAATTATCGGAGAAATTCACACACTTGAAAGTAAAGAATTATGATGTAATTTGTTTGAATTTTTTCTAGGAATTTGTTGCAGATTCCTGATCAGCAGTTAGCTGGAAATGAAATGAATGTGGTACAGAGTTAGGGCAAATTGACTCAGAACGCATATAATTGTCACATAACATATATAATTATCGTGCCAAACATGAAGTTAAAATCGAAAACAAGTAAGATAGAAATTAGAACCAATATACGAATTTCCAAAATTTAGATTTAGAGGACTTTTTGGCAAATAGCACCCAATGGAGGAAGCTTGTACAAATTTTAGCAAAACATAGGGTGCCTTTGCTAAAATCGCTGTACTTAAATAAGGGTCTGTTGACACATTTCGTTTGTATCAAGTGTTCCTCCGAAAAATTTCATCCGATAGATGAAGACATCGCGATCTCTTCCCTTCGTTTTCTACTTCGTCTTGTTGTCGTTGACGCAGGCGCTTGGATCGATGGCGGAGGAGCCGGAGAAGCACGCCGGAGGCAGCGAGGATGGTGCCTCCGCCGTGCACATCGTGTACGTGGATCGGCCGGAGGGCGAGGACCCCGAGGCCTTCCACATCCGCACCCTCGCCTCCGTCGTCGGCAGGTCTGTGGATTCACTTTTATTATAGGGTTGGGATTAGGGTTTGTTGGGGATAAGGTTGGGGGTTTTTAGATCGGGTTTGACGCTTTGACAGCGAGGACGCGGCGAAGGAGGCGCTGGTCTATAGCTATACGCACGCGGCGAGCGGGTTCTCGGCCAAGCTCACTCCGAAACAGGTCCAGGATCTGTCGAGTGAGTTCCTTTCTTCTCCTTCTTCTTCCGGACGTATGATTTTTTATTCTGATCTTGATCGGGCGCCTGTTTGAATTTGATGGTTTGTTCTTAGATTTTGAGTTGTTTGAGTGATTACTATGTGCGTGAGGACAATAAAGTACGATTTTGGGAATTTCATTATGCGTTTTATGTTATTTTTGAGGAAATTCTTATTTCTTAGTGATTCATCAAAAAAATTTGTTGTCTGAGCAGCATGATTCGTCCACTCAATATAGAAAATAGTTGAAATGCAAAGCTATTTCAGTGGACGGGTTTGTTAATGGATCTATGAATTTGCATGCTTTCTGTATTATTTATTATTAAATTCCATATGATGGTCTTCTGTTGATCTTTCTGATGACTTCTGAGCTTCATCTTATGCATGAATACCTTGTATTTTCTTTATTTATTACCTGATTGCTTCAACCAGAGGTGGAATTGGTTATTGCCAATTTCATTGTGTGCTCTTCGTTATGGATATGATGCTTAGGTCCACAATTGTGAATGATATTACAGCTTTGGTTGACCTGTTTAATAGTTCTTCAGAAGATATAGATACCCCCTACTGCCTCTTTTGTTTCGGATGGTTAAATTGCTCTGGATATTACCTTGTGCTGTATTGAAAAGTATAACCTTTTCTTTCTTTGGAGAATTTGGAGTATTCCGCCTTCATTTTGCTTGATGATTCTCTTTCATATAATTCTTCTTGGGTATTGACAGTTTAAGCAATATGACCCAATCAATAGCTTTTCTTTTTTTTTGGATAGGTACCCTATCAATATCTTGATTCAACTTTTTCTGGTTTTCTTCTAAATTGGGATTTCTTTGGTGGTTGCTGCCATCTCTTCCATGGATAAATATGTGCATGACTATACCATTCTGACCTAATAACTTTGATGATTTAGTTCCAATATTTATGTAAACTACCCTTGTATCATTTTTCTAGGAACATAGGGTAGTTGACAAGGTAGAGGTTCTTTCCATGCATATCTGATTAGGGACAGAATAAGATCAACTTCCTTTAGAGTTGCATTCACGATCCCTTTGAAGGATGATTCTTTATACATTTTAACTATCTGAAAGTATAATCATGATATATGATTGAGTTTGTTTGAATCAGAGGTTTTTGCAGATGCTTTTGTCTTGGCTTCAGCATTTAGATATTCCCAAGTCCTGGCTTCTTTGCCACCTGCCAGGATGTGATCTTTTACCTTGCATTGCATTTTTTTTTCTATCTATCGTCATTTTTATCAAGGATTACATCCTTTTATCATTGACATATATGATGAAGTTGGAGTAGGAAATCCATCTTCTTTACATTTTCTTTTGCAAATTTCTCATCTGTTTATTGCTTGAGTTTTGCAGGTCGGCCAGGTGTTCTTCAGGTTGTGCCAAGCAGGACCCTGCACCTACATTCGGGAGAACGATCTGTCGGCCACTTCGGTCTCACATAAACTATGATGAATATACTAGAGGAATAATCTGCATAGCGGGATGTTTCTCACATAAATAATACCTTACATAAATATGCAGAACAGTGGCTTGGTATTTCTTTTGCAGATATGTTTGCTTCTATATGTATGAAGTTTGTACTGTATATCTGTGCCAGAATTTGCAACTGAAGGATATATGCTAATCAAATTGCTGAGTTGTTATGCTAAGTTAAGAATTCACCAAAATAATTTTCTAATATTGAAAATGTAGTTTTAAAACTCAAGAGACTTGGGCTCCATTCGGATGATATGAAAAATTTGGACTCATTATGACTTGGAAATAATTAAATATTTTACTATTTCGAGTTTTACATGACAAAGAATCGGTACATTACATAATAGGAAAAGGAGATCTTTATTAATTATTCAAACTTTTTATGCCGATAGTCTAAAATAATATTTTCATTAAGAAAAATAACTTGTGATTTTGTTGTGGATCATGATAAATGCTAAAATAGTTTCATTCGCAAACACCCATCTCGATTTGTTTTTTAACTTAAGACTCGATCCAGGCAATGTTTTCATGCAAGTTTTATAACTATGATTGAAAAAGCAACCCTGAAAGCATTCACAGATATAAGAAATCAGCTTATTTATACAAAGAATCCACAGGCATCCAGACACTTAAGACCTTTGCTCGGGGGGCATGCGTGAAAAATCCAAATTTAATTTGTTAGCTTTTCATTGAAACCAAGCAAACACAAAAAGCTGCTCCCGAGTGAAGAGTCAAAGCGTGACTTAAAAGAATATATAATACAATTTCAGGTGTTACAAAGAATTTCAAAATTACAGCTTTATCTCTTTTATCACAGACGCTAAAATTTAAACTAAGTTCTTCCAACTTAAAATTTTCTTGTTTTCCAATCAAAATTTTCTACCCTCACTGAGGGAATAAATAAGCTAATAATTACAGCGAAGACAACCTTGCCACCATAATTGTAAGGTAATGAGGTTGCGTATACCTGATTTGACAGTCAAAACCCAAAACCATTGCCGGCGAAATTTCCTTCATCTTCACTACTGAATGACTCTACCAGCTCACTGTCATCGTCATCTTCATCGCCCTCTGTTACAATCTCCAGCCATCCTTGACCCCCATCAAAGTCCACATCATTGATATTGAAGTCATCCACACTCACATCAGCCTCATTCTCGTTGCTCAAATCATCAGAATCACTCTCTCCACCACCCAAATCAGGGCCCAAGAGCGTGTCCACATCTGCATCAGACTCATTGTTCTCTTCATCTTCCTCTTCATCAGTGTCCATCCCATCATCTGGGTCTGAATCATCGTTGGTTGGCCGTCGCCGACCAACTTCAAAGAGTCTCGCGGAGGAGTACATCTCCTCATGGTCATCCATTGCAACAACCCCTACAAATGATGCGGTGGGCTCAGTTGCAAAATCAAGGACACAGCGATCGACTTGCACTGTTGCAATATCAGAGTAGTTGACAGAATCGATGGTGCGGAATGCAGGGAACAACGGATGCCTAACACGACGCGTATGCACAGCTGAAGTGATGTCCTCAAGATTGCGCCTCAGGATTGCATAGATGACATCTCCACCTGAGTTGAAATTGATAACAGTCTGGTCCAGGGATGGAACACTCCTCAGAAGTTTGAATTTCCGAATATCCCAGACTTCGGAGTTCAAAATAACCTGCGTGAATTCAAAACACACAAGGGTTAGTAGGATGTCCAAACATGACGAATCTTGGTCTTTGGGAGCACAAACTTCAAATTTACTTCTGAAAAGCATGATATAAGCTACAGTAATCCCATAAGATGCGGAAACTGTTAGCATTTTATTTTGCGAATCTTGCTGTGTACTGATGCAAAGAATGGTAAGGGAAAGGTAATATGGAGAGGATGAGAGCCCAATTACAAGCCTCAAGTTGACTATGCCTAGACCACATAAATGACAAATATGAATATAATAGGGGTTCATATGAGCTTCAAAAAATACGCGTATCAACAATAACAGTTTGCAAATGCAGTACAAGTATCATGCAAACTAGAATCAAGAACTAGGATCAACATAAATGTCGTGATGAGATTGGACATTGAATATCACTTTCCAGCATCAATGAGGAAGCAGTAATGAGTTTTAACACTGGGCAAGTTCCAGCTTTTTTATAATGAAGACCAATTCTTTTTTTGGACACAAAAGGGAAACTGGAAGACATTACAGAAAGCATATTGCGGATCTGAATTGCTTTGATTACTTGTCTGTACCCGTAGATTATTTTTACAACACATTCTAATCCTAGACTATAAATTCATATCTACCTTTCATTATAATAAATTATTTTCATGCATAATCCTATCATAAAGTGCAATCTGTGCTATAAGTAACTTACAGTTCCCTTGAAACATTGGCACTCAAAACTGATAGAATGGCTCTCATCGACTATGCAATAGAAGATTATTGCATTGAGAGTGGCCAGGGCAGATATGTATATCAACATAAAAGAAAAGGTACAACAGAACAGTCCATGGCACACAGAACAAAGCAACTAGAGAGTCCATATAAGAGGAAAAAAACAGAATCATTGCAGTGCATCAGCCTTCACACATATTAACAGAACACAAGTTTGTCAATGCTCAATGATAGAAAGGGTATATAAAGAGATATTAACAAAATTAGTAATAATTTGATGAAAATAAATAAATACTTGCAATATATATTTAACCTGAAAGTTGGGGGTTTCAAATCCTGCAAACATCTGAATCTGTAGAAAGTGATGTAGTCTCTTTTTTTTTTAATTTGTTACAGTTCCTAGGAAAGAACTGTTACCACAAGTAGTAAATAATCTCATCAATATGTTAATTATATCCAATGCAACATTATATTGCCTCCCAAATGATGCAAGTAAAAAGACATTGTTTGTGGATAATGTATACCTCATTTCCAGCAGGATGAAAACCACCCCCTCCATAGTCTGTAAACTGGTCAAACCGATGAACAGGACCTGAACCACGCTGATCCCACAAGACTCCATTCCACAGCAGCATTGTATCAGATGGGCTAAAATGTATAACAGACTGAGTATAACCTCGGACAGCACCCAAGTTATTTGAGCTATCTGAGAGCCTTTGCTCCAAATTATAGGTCTGAATATCATAAAGAAGAGCCTCGCGCCGAGATCCCTCCGAAGAAAGGGCAGCAAACATGGTCCCTGAGTGATTGAAGCGTGCAGCTTTGCAACCTTCAAATGAATGGAGAGGTCCACCAGAGATGGTGGAAGCATCCCATAACCTTACATCATGTATGCTTGAAGAAAGAACAAGCTCAGTTTCACCAGAAATGGCTGACTGAACAAGTATGACAGGTGATTGGTGACATGTATGACTCTCCAACACATTGCCATTGTTTATACTAAAGATCTTCAGCTCTCCAGAATGGCTCCCAGTTGCAATACGAGAAGAGTCAGACAAAAAGGTAATGCATGTCAAAAGAGCAGCTTCATCTCTGCAAGTGCGAAATGGCTTGAACCTACTGTAGATAAACTGCCGATCTCTGCGACAGCCATGGATCCCACCATATTCTTTCAGAAACTCACGAGTGTTAACTCGTGCTGTTACATTTACAGGAGCATTTAAACTACTGCTGGGCTCCGGACATACATGTGGGTGCAAAAGAGAAAGTGGAGGAAGTGTGGTTATTGGGGCTGGGCACTGCCGATGTTGATGCTTCAAATATTGCACAACCAAGCCATCGAGTGTCATCCTCTCTGCATTTGCAGGCTGAGAATCAGAAGGAAGACCAGCATGGGATATTGGTATTCTGGGCATTACAGGGGTGTGCTGGTACAAGGTGTCATCTGAATTTTCAATAAAAAAGCTGCTACATCTCAACCAGCTATGAGAATCTCGGGGGGTGTGATTTAGAGCAGAAGAGAGCCCAATAGAATCAAATGGCAGGTGAATTTTACGTACAGTATGTGATGATTGGCATAAGGGAATCTGACTTATGAGGTCTGCTGTTGCAAGCTGTTTTGATGATGAGGCAGAACCAATGTCCTTCAGTTCGATTAATTTCCGTTTCATTGGCAGTGATATTGGAGTTTTGTGTGGGTGCTCAACATCCACAGTAGCCTCAATAGCAGGTACATTTGGAGCTTCTGGTCCCCCTACAGATGGACTATTTGACGTACTGGACAATTTACCGGCAGTTGATGGAGGACATTGAGGCCGACTTCTTGCTAGTGAAAAACTAGGCGAAAAGGCTAATAGCTTCTTCTTGGAGCAAGTTGAGACTGACTCACACTTCAGTCCAACATCCTCTTGGGGAAGTGGTTTTGATGTATCCAAAAGAAACCCACCTTGTGTACACCCAGAAGGCCATTGCAGTTGGGTTGATGAGGTTTCCTGAACAGAAGTCTGGAGGAGAGGAGGTGGTGGAGTAGCCAATATCGGCAAAGGAATCAAATCAGCCTCCTTCTGTAGCAAAGCTGCTGTTGCTATTAGCCCAGACAACAGGAGGTGCTCGTGAATAAGAAGTAACAGCTCCCTGTATACAATAAAAAGTTATAGATAGGATCAGAACAAAATATTTCATCACCTTCAAAAGTCTAAAATGTATAGATGATCAAACCTTGAGTAATAGGTAATAGGAGTGGCTGCAGCAATGGCTGCTCTTTCTATGCGCCTAAGTGTAGGAGCAGCAGCATCGGTGGCTGCTAATGTGCTTGCTCGCCCAGAGTTTGTAACAATCTGCAACATGCAAAAACATTATCAACAATGTAGTTTTCAGCACTGGTAAAGCAAGTAACAAATGATAAAGAAATGGTTCATGTGCATGCAAGGCCTTGTCATCGCCACCAAAAGCAATTTGGGAACAACAAAAGGAACAAAGGTTAGTGCATCCAAATCAATAAGTTGACAAGAACTAGTTTGGTGTGGGCATGCTCAAAAACAATGTGCAGGATGTAAAAAGAAATTCCAGATGAAAGAAGTATGTGAGTGTCCATGCACATTTTACATGTCATCAATTAAAGATCTTCAAATACTTACAGCAATCAATTCAATGGCCACCTGCGCAAGCTCAGTTTGCCATCTGCTCTGCTCAGTTCCAGATGGCTGACTGCCTGAATCTCGAATTAATTCTGACAGCTTCTTTCCAACCTGAAGTATTGAACAATAAATCAGGCCAGAGGTTAGACATACAAACACAGGAACAAGGATGTAATATCCACACCAATACAAATTGCAATAACCAAAATAAACATGGCCCCCCCCTCATCAGCAAGCTGGGATGAGTTATCAACCCATTGTAATTAAGGTATGAAAATCCTTTCTCGATTCCAAATACAATGCAGAACTTAAGGAAACCACCATTCAAGCATATCAGGCTGACATCAATCTTAAGCAGCAAAAAATCATGAATCATGTATACACACCTGAAGCTTGGTCAGTATGTGAGCAATTGTATCATCTCTTGCTAGACCAAGCAAGACACGACATGCAAGAGCTCGGAGACAGTCAAGGACACCAGGGGGTGTGATCATCCTAGGATGAAGAAGATGAAGAAGAACCTTTATGCCGTTGTTGGCTCGAACAGCATCCCGTGCCTGACGATATCCTTGCTCCAGCTGAGCAGCAAGGCCAGCACAGCCAGCCCCAGGTCCTAATGTTATTCTGCGATCTCCAACTACTCCAGATGATGCAACAGGCAGTGCTGTTTGTGAACTTCCTCCTGGAAACCTTTCCACCTGGTTAGGTTCACCATTCCGCTCTCGATTCTCATTCTGGGAGGTTGGAGTAACAGAACGGTCTATGGCAATTCTTTCGGAATTCCTCTCCCTAATCTCTGTGGCAGAACCATTTGATGTGTACACTGAAACAGATTGCTGACCTTGGGAAGGCACAGATGGTTTATTGCTGATTGAAGGGGGTGGACATACTAGGTTTACCAGCACATTCAAGGCTGGATGGATCACCTGTTGCAAATATGCAAAAATTTGACCAAACAACAATTTCTTATGCAAAATGGAAGCTGCCAACAAAAAATCGCATGAAATTCAAACATGATAATAGCATCCAGTACCTCAGGATCAACAAATGCAGCACCATTAGCTGCATCCAAAATCAAAGCCATGCCTATGCGGTCATTGCTCAAAGTGGCATTTACAATTAATTTACGGCTATAGGGAACAAAGGTAACTATATGAAGGACACCTAGTGCATACTGTGCCAAATCATGAAGATAGCGATCAACAGGATGAGCCTGCAAATATAAGGTAACCACTCTAATCACTCAAGAAATCATCGTGGAGAACAAACACATACAAAGTATTGGCATGAATATTTATACCTGACACAGCTCCAACATAATTATGTGGCCATTGGACACCAAGAATTTATCCACCACAGGCCACCTAGCTCGCACAAAAGCAGGTCCAATCTTTCTGTCCCGTTGAATCTGAATAAACACTGCATCCATTGATTCATTGCTGATGTCCACGGGTTTATAGGCAGCTCTAGCACTAGAAGTGCGAGATATTCCCCTGCTACTTTTATTTGGGCGAAGAGAATCTACAAGCAAAATCAGATGTGCTCTAAAATACTGTCGCAGTGCAACACTAGTGTGATATGCAATCTGTTTCTCAGAAGCAGTCAAAACTTCTGCAGGTGATCGATCATTGCGGAGGCTTGTACTAGGTGCACCTAATGCCCCAGAATTCCCACCTGATCTAACAGATGCTGCGCTGTGTAAAAGATTTAGCATTTTCTGCAAACCTTCTTGTGCATCAAAAGAATCCAGGATTGCTCTAAATACAAAGGCAGAAGCAAAGAAAATGGAAGTATTTTTCCTAGCTTGATCTTGAGGGCACTCCAGAAGCTGCAGTGCTAACTCAACAACCTTATTTACTATTTCAGAAGGAAGAGCACAGACACGTTCCATGATCCCCTGTTAAAAATATGTGTATACAGTTTATAAGATTAAAGAATAATAAACACAACTTAATAACACACAAATGTTGACAGCCAAAATGATTGGATTACCTGCAAGGAGCCAATGGTAAATAAACAGGAAGACAAACCAAAGAAGGTTTGCAAGACTCTAGGAACAGAAAGAAGCTTTTGCATTCCACCCCGATCTACAAATACTGCAGCAAATTTCCTATGGGCAGCTAGGGCACAGATTAGCTTCAACACTTCGGGAAGCAGTGACGTAATATCCTGGGCCCTCTCATCCTTAGCACAACGCTGCAATAGAGCAAGACAGACATCCACACCCTTTTCTTTTAGAACAGGCCCCAAAGCTTCAACATACTCTCCTAAAATTTCAAGGCACTGAATGCAATATTTATCTCTGAGCCATGCAAGAGATTCATCATCCAAAACCAAGAACTCCTCTATCTCTTCGTCCAGTCCAGCTTCTACAACATTTGAGCTCAACAAATCTTCATTCCCTTTTTCTGAACTTCTGTGACAATACAAATTATAACCTAAATTATTTTTTTAGAAGTTTGTGTGCTATTTGTGTGTCTGTGCACAAGGTTGTGAATGTTGGATTACCTTGAGATTTTGGTTGCTTTTGCAGCATCCACAACAGTAGATGCAGCTTTAGAAGCAGCAAGGACAGCAGATTCCTCATCATTTGTACTCTTCCAAACCTATACAAAAAAAATACATCATGTTACGAGTACAACAACATTTGCAGGCACAAAATCGGCAAACAATTTATCTTACCTCTAAGGCAGCAGACTTCACAAGTTCAGCTGCTGCATCACCTGCTGCCTTGATTGCCACAGCAGGAGCATTAGCTGCTCCAGCTTCGTCTTCAGCAGCTCTAGTTGCTCCCTTCACTAGGTCAGATATATCCTTTGAGCCAATGTAGCACTCTTTGAACCTCTCATCATGGTCCCCTCCAGAAGCAACACCATCTAAATTAATACTGCTCAAATTCCTTTTCGCATCAACTGCCTGTTTATTGTCCTCATTTTTCAGCTGATTTCTATCCCTGGAACCCCGACCTGGTCCACCTAATCGTAAACCAGAGCCTGGAGAGCTCGAGATCCTTTCATTTTCTAAGGTGCTTTCATTGTGCCTCCCCTTTCCTCTGGTTCTTGGCCATACCCTATTCAATCTGCACATTGCAGAATCATCTCTCATATTCTCATCTGCATCATCCTCATGGGTATTTCTAAATGCACCATGTATCTCCCCAAACTTTGGCTTTGCATCAAGGGATCCCCGATTGTGCCAATCTTCACCAGTCATTTCTTCATCTTCATCAACCATCTCACAAACACCAACAGCTTCGGAGGAGGAATCAATTAGTTCCAACTCTAGTGACACACTGGAATCTCTCCAGCACTCCTGCCCCTGCACTTGTCTCATACTAATAACCCTGTCACGCTCCTTCTCAGAACTCCGATCACCTAATACTGCATCATCTCCAGTCCTCAAACTATCAAAACGAGAAGAATCCAAAACCAGTCGGGGCCTGCCTCTACTTTCTTCTTTGCCTCTACTCAAACAAGTAACTGAACCATGTTTTCCCTCTGCTAAAGCACTAGCTTCTCTTTGGGTAGCACTAGTGTCACCAAAGACACGAATACGCAAATAATGCATAAGCTTTGTTGATAAACCTGATGTCAACAGGTCTTCCACCACTTGGGTACCCCTGCAAAAGCATCATTTGTTTCCAAATTAAATCAAACAGGAAAATATAGCCTTGGGGAGAAAATATCATGTTAAATTACATACCCAGCAAGAGACAGAGCAAGAAGTCCAATGGCATAAGTCCTCAACATTTCAGCATCTGTAGGCTTGGTCCTTCCCCATTCACACTGCAAATGGATTTCACAACCAGAGACATCCAAAGGTTCTTCTATCACCCAGCTTTTGATATTATCCAGAACAGCATCATCGAAAACATGAGGATACTGAGGTAGATTGTATGCACATTATGCATAAGAAATTCAGAAGCATATGGAGCAAAAATAAAACATAAATAAGTAAAATTTATCCAAGATGATATGAAGCTTACCATCCACATTGAAGAGCAGCCCAGAAGAAGCCTGGCAGAAGCTGCACGGACACCAGTAGAATATCTACTCTCTGATAGGAACTTAGATGATACTAATTCATAAAAATCATCGCTTTCCTGGGTAAAACAAGCATAATATTCCAAAACATATTAGTATCATGGTATGCAAACTAGAGTCCAAATTGGCCAAAGGTGCATTTTAATGTAAATGTGTTTGCAGAATTAAGCATATACCAGCACTAGGTTTCCCAGCCTCCCAACAATATGAGATGATTGGCCATTGCTGAACACTGAACCTCCAGAATCTTGGATAAACCTGTCAAGAATAGCAGAGAGGATAAACATAATTAAATGCATAGCAAATATGATACTACTATGAAAATCACATCCACAACCAAAATGTCTAAAAGCACCTTTCTGCATGCTACATCCAATAAAATGCACCAAAGCTTGAAAAAGAAGATATTGGATGAAAAACATCAATTGCGAAACATGGATATGACTAAAGAAATGGTGTTCCAAACTTAATAATTTCTCACATCTTGACTGAACAAATTAGAGGCACATCTTAGATTATGAAGGGCAAACCTTGATTCTTGTCAGTAGCCAGTTTACAAGACAAAAACTGTATTTCACTACAAAAAAAACAAGCATAATTGCTGCTAAGGTTGATAATGAGCTGATCACACTCAGAACTATTCACATACAGAAGGGGAGAGAGAGAGAGAGAGAGAGAGAGGTTACAACGAATTGATTTATTGCATGCAAATACCTTCTTCAGGATTCACAAATTATATCACAGGTTACATTTAGCACCTACATCACAACAAACAGGAGCGAACGAAATGATAAACTGAAATGTAATAATGTGCCAAAATGTGATGCAATGCCACACATTGAAAACAAAAGAAGCTCCTTGACAAAGCCAACTATTTTTGTTTGGATTCCAAACCAAAAAGACAAGTAAATTCCATTTTGGCAGCTCCCCCATCAAAAAGACCCAATCAGATTGAACCTTGAATTCGCCAAAATTACTATTAAATCAAAATTTTGGATTATGGTATGTTTTTTGTGATGAACATCATTTTTAATATCTCATCCATGCGGTTTGCCATGACAAGATACACACACTAGAATGCATCTGATGTTATTTTGATATAAAGGATCCCAAGTTCCAACTTTCCATCTATTACTTCTGCATTTTTCATGTAAGCATCCCAGTTACATTTATCAACAAAATTACCATAGTTTCAACAGAACGCACCACACGATGGTTTCATTCAAAGAGATTGTTATTGTCTTCAGGAAATCTCGTCGCAACTCTAAAGCTGGTCTCCAAGACGATCCAAGACAGAAAAAAAAAAAAAAGAATAAGAGAAACAAATTAAATTAAACTCCAAGAAAGAAAACGCTGTAATCCACTAAACCTAGAACCGATGCCAGACAATCAATTACAACCCAGAAAAACCCTGAGACCTCCAACGCAGCACTCCCGCCTTCGGACCCACACCTAAACCCTAGAAGCACGAACTCCATTCCAAACAAAGCAGGCAAACGGAAAAGGAAGGCAAGATTAGACCTGGACTCCTGCATCTCGAGCATGGAGGCGAGGGCGTGGATGTGCTTAGGGTTGGGATTCGCCTGCGCCGCAGTGATCTTGGAGATCAGCCTCTGCGCCCTCGCCACCAAAGCCTCCTCCTCCGCCTTACCCTCCGCCCCGGCCGTCGTCGTCTCCTGTGCTTCCTCCTCCGGGGCCTCTGCGGCCGCCGTCGCCGCCTCGGGCTCCATCTCCTCCGGCGCCGAACTTTTCACGAATTTTGCCCTGAGTACGAATAAAATAAAATAAATCGACGCCGGATTGGAAAAGAGGAGCAAAAATCCCCCGTTGCACCAACTCGTAAGAGGGCACCGAAGCTGTTAGATGTTCCGCCGCAACCAGTTAATCTTTGATACGTGCCCTTTTACGTTGTGCCAATCAGACCGTTGGATGCCGTTCATATGACCTTAGTTTGGATGGAGTTGTTCCGCGAGATAGGTTATGATCAAGATCGGAATTATCTGATTGCCCTATTATTTAAATACCCAAAAAACAATTAAAATTTTTTTTATTTTAAAAAATAAATTATCATATTATTTTTATCTTTATTTATTTAAATTTCAATAAATAATAAAAATTTTAAACCACAAGCATCTCCCTCGGATCGTTCAAGTTGTTCTTCTGAAGCAGCAACTGATCCACGTGGCAAATTTTTATTGGTTGTCATCAGCGGAACCGAGCCAACCGTGAGGACGCCTCCGGATCGATTACAAGTATTGATTTACAGGACATGAAGAACAATAGGCCCCGAGATTAGCTACAGAAAATTTGCAGGGATTTTCACTTATAACCCTATAAATTACCATATTTACAACCCCGGGTCAATCATATGCCATGCACCTATGCAAGTGCCATAACACTAGCTGAATCCAACAGAAATCCATTGCATTCTAGTTTTGTCCAAGAACATGAGCCCCTTGCTTCAAGAAGTACCAAACAATCTCTGCAATAAATTCAATCTAAACAAAAATCCAACCTTTATTCTGAATGCTTTCTGCAGAAGCAACACATAGCAAAAGCCAAGATTTGCATCAAAGAAAAACAAAAGAGAAAATTTGAAGCTGCTGCTAAAGACTGTAAAGAAGTACATTTCATGATCTTGTAACTGCTGCTGACCACCTGCCTCCGTCTCCTTTCCTCTATTCCTCTTTTGGCTCTCTCTATATTTTCTCCGCTTTGCTGGTTCATATACTATAGATAAGTACCATTTCTTCTTGCCAGGGATTCTCAACAAGTCCAAGAGGCTGATCTCCTGATGAGGGGCTTCATCGCCTTGTCCTCCTCTAGAGAGACCATGCCCAGATGGGAAGGATCCTCCAGCATCATCTTGGCGACCAGATAGCCTGCAATGGACCATGTCTGGAACTTCCGAGCCTGCTTCCCAATGTACCTCCCAAGCTTTCCATCATAGTACTCTGGCCAGCTATCCTTCAGCAGCCGGCTCTCGGCGAGCTCCATGGCCCGCCTGGCAATCTGAGGGCGACCAGTCTTGATGCAGGCGGCTGTCAGCAACCACATAAGCACTGCAAAAGAAACAAAGCAGACGAAATGGAAAATGCACAATTATATGTTCAGTTGAAAGGCATTGCCAATTTGGAGCAATAATTTCAATAAGACCAATAACAAATTTACAAATGATTTTGAACAGGCTATTTCAAACTTAAATGATATTCCTGCTATCTTTTAATGTGTGCAAATCTGCACCTCCTCTTAATCTTCCATTAGTCTTTTAAGACAAAAAAAAAGAAAAAAAGACCAAATTGTTCTCCATGATAACCTGGATCAGGCCAAATCAAAATATCATTCAGCTAGACAACATTAGTACTGCCTTAATGGAGCTAAGCTAATGATAATTTCATGGTGTACCATTGAAGAGCTAGTCTTCATAATCTATGGAAGCAAGTCACTGAACTAATGCCTAAGAATGTTTATCAGGTTTGATATTACCTGAATTATTTTTAACTGGCAGACATGAAACAGGTTGTAGCATCAGACAGCCAAGTAAACATACCAGAGACACCACAAAAAATACTTGCATCAAATTCAGTCATGGTTTGGAAGTGTTCGACTGAAGTTTGTTAAACAGTTCTTGTATCATACTGGGTAGCATACAACTCATTAGGTCCATATATCCAATATCAATAAATAAAATGTACCTTGATATAGCTTAATATTTGTAAGCTTGCCAAGGTAAATATTTAGTGGTGACTTTTAGGATAAACTTTCTGTATTAGTACATCCATGAGCAGGGGCTGGAGGGCCTAGTCCCAAATTGCAGTTTAGACCTGGCCTCGGTCAGGTTTGGTTGACCAAAACTTGGATCAGTCCCAGGCATGGTCCAAAAGAATCCCAAGGTGGTGAATGCCACAGCTTGAGCCAAGTTATCCATTTAAAATAATTAAATGTTCAGAGAAATTCATTAATAGCAGCAGATGAAATATGATCCTATTCACCAGAGTTGCACCAATTCATGGACACTATCATGTTAGCCGATACATGAAGTAGCCCACAAGATGGAAGGGAAAAAAGGGGCACATTGGCATATAAAATCCCATCAAGTGTTTTCCAGATCAATCAACTTTTAGGACCTGGCCACTTCTTTTTCGGTAATTCCTCCTCGTTATTTCATTATTTGTGATTTTGAAGACTCCAACAAGATTGACAAATATTCATTTCATGTATAGACTTGATATAGCTTCTCAGGAGTGGATGCAAGTGTTTATCTAGAGCTGCTACTCACATTTACAATATGTGGACAAAAGAAAATGAGAAGTGACAATTGATGAAGCACTTACCTGGCCATGATCCTCCATTGTGGTAACTCCATCTGGTATTTTTGGGGTCACAACCAGTCACTATTCTCCATTCATGGCTTTCAATGGCGGGGTAAGCAATCTTCAGTGGCATTTCTCCAACAAGCTCTTCCCAGCGTTCTTCAATGAGATCCATTATGGCCATTGATTGCTCCGGAGTTGCAAGAGACGACAAAATAGCAACACAGTTGCCTAGCGCAAACCACCTGAAGTCCATCCTTGCAGGACTCACATTGCCAATAAAGTAGCCTCCACGGGTTGGCATAAAATCAAACACCCAGTCAGGAATTGAATCTGGAATCACATTAAATTTGTTAACAGCTGTGTGAGAATACTCCTCTGTCTTATAGCGGTAAATGTCATTTAGCTGTTGGAAATCAAGCCAAAAATAGCTTCGCATGTGATAACTAAGAGCGTGCAAGCGTTTCACTATTCTCTCTATGAACTCCTTCCCCTCAGCATCATGTTTAAGCATTGCCAAAGCACACCTCAAGGCCATAAAGAAAAGGGCTTGAATCTCAATTGGACAGCCATAAATGCCCTGAAATTTAATAACAAAATGGTATCAGCAAAACAAAAGGGGCACCGTTACTCAAGAAACTAGAATCAAACAATAGCAAACATGACCCTAATGGTTATGAAGCATGTATTGCTGTGTACAAGTACATCATCTCAACAAAGTGATGCAGTACAAAAGGTTTATAACTTCTATAAATAAACATGCCTTGTTAATTGCAATATGTATTACCTTTACAGTGCAAAAATACTAGTAACCTGGTGGGTATTCTTTGACCTTCATTCTAAGAAAAACTTGGGTGGCAAACGAGAAATGTAGTGCTTGTATTTCTTGTACCAAGCATGGTATTTCAAGATATATACAATACCTAATATTTCAGTACTAGATTTCACAAAACAAAAGAGGTTGGCAAATGACAATTGACAGGAATTTGTGCTCTTACCAATGCAAGTACTGAACCAATCATATTCCTATTAGAAGCACGGAGTCAGATTCAGTCTATCAATGCATATTCAATATAGCGTTGGGTTTTCTAGACATAGTTAAGATTAAAAAGCAGACCAAAAAGCAGTCACAATAAACATCAGAACCATTCATGCAGCATTAAAATCCAAATATGATGGCTAAGTCATACCATTCTTCGATCTATCATCGAGCAACCATCTGCACAGAGCAAGGTAGGAAATGTGTCAAAGCCCTCTGACAAACACAACGCTAATATCAGCCTCATTCCCTTTTGACATTCAGGCGTTTCTGCAAGAGATAAATCCCCAGTAGATTTTGTATAGGCACGAAGAAGGATGATCCACCAGAATCCAGAGTCAACTGGGGCAACTCTTCCAATAGCACTCTCGCCAAAATCTGCAACTATAGTATCTGCTTTTCTCACAGGGTCATGAAGCACTTTGAAGCTGGCTGGCATTGCACCCTCCCCAAGCTTGAAACGATCAATCCTTTTTTCCCATGCTTGAAGGTAGAGAGTTCTTAGGAGAAAGTTTTTTACTATCTCAGGTTCACCGTTCATCAGAAAAGCCAATGCACTTGGTACAAAGTCACGAACAAACACCTTCAGACAACAGATCAGGAAAAGAGGTGCTTTTTCCATGTCAAATTTTTATCATATAACTATTCAATAAATAACAGAGTTGCACAAGGATTTTGCACCAACAAGCTGTGACTGAAAGACAAGTTTCAATTTGTTCCTCAATATAACTCAAAAAATGAATACTAATAGATCAACATTACAGCTTTGATTTTAAAATAAGGACTTACAAACCATGTAATCCAAATAATCAGACAATTAAAATATCCAAATTAGAGTGGGTTAACAATCATTATCATCAAACAAGAAGAACATATCACAAACTTCATCCTAAATGCTAAGGCTGCAGAAGATTCAAAAAAGGGTAAATTTTGCGATATTTACTATACTTGATATGGCACAAATTGGCAGGCTCTAAATTTCAGTCTAAACACAATTGCATGTACTTTTTTTCACACTTTTTACATCATGTCAGCTAACAAGATCGAAATTGGGGCATAGTCTTCATCTTTTACACTTTAAAAGAAAAGCACTTTCCTCCTTGCACTCTTGTGCAAGAAATCCATATCTTATAAAATTTATATGACTACGGCCTGCAAGAGTTGTGTGGTTCACCTGGTCATAATTCAGGACTTCTTCTGAGGCATGATCAATAGCAGCAATTGTCCCCACAGGCTGGCCCCGGAAGTACACCAGTGACCTTCTTAGTGCATCCCATGCCTCAGCAATCATTGGATGCGGCTCAAATGAGTTACGAGCCGACGAGCCTGGAGTGTCAAACCACGACCGCACCCCACCAGGAGAATACATGTCATCAACAGCCCTTACATTTATTGAGAGCTCACTAAAAGATCTCTCATCAAAAGACCTCTTCCGCTCTATGTTCAACTTCGGCTTGTTGAGGAGCCGTGACAGGTCAAAGTCGTCAGCCTCTGCAATTGCACTGTGTGACCCCACATTCTTGAGGCCAGAATCCATTAGCATACCTTGGACCTTTCCAACTCTGTCTCCAAATGATGCTTACCTGAATCAAATACAATGAAAGGTCGTAATTTGGTTATCCAAAAACATAAATCAAAATAAATATTCTTAAATACTTTAAACATCTAGAAACTAGAGATTCTCAGGAAAATAAATGACCAAGATACTGCCAAATTTGCAAAATTCTAAAGCTTCGAAGACAAGATAACCACATATATTAAGTGAAAAAGTGAATTTTTGCCGACAAAAACTAATTAGTTAATTATCTCAATGACGGATTAAATGGATATAAGCATGGAGCAAAAGCAAATTTTTATGGAGCTGATAAAGGACATACACCACAAAAACAAAGTTAAACCGCATAAAACGACTCCCTAACAACAATTTCAGTTGTTTTCCTTAAAAAGAGCATTATTTATCCCCGATAAGACCGAAACAGTAGATTTCTCAAAGAACACGGCTCGAAAGGTAGCAGAAACAGCGATTAGCAAACAAGATCTACACAGCCAAAAAAACCCTCCAGATTTCAGCAAGAACTCATGAAACGACACCAGAAACCCCAAAATTCGCCAATCCAGTTCCTGCCACCAAATCCCGATCAAAACAACCACAAAAATCCCCAAAAAAAGAGAAAAAAATCCAAGAATTCGGAAGAAACCAGACGAACCTCAACGACTGGAACCAGCACAGAGGGATCTCTCGATGCGAACTCCCTTCAGGGATCCGGAGGATCCGAGAAGGATTTATAGAAGGGATCAAGGGAAACGTGGGGAAAACACCCGCGAAGCCGGGAGGAAGCGGAAAAAAAGGAGGGTTTGTTTGGCTGCTGGTATTTATAGAAGAAAACCAAGGGAAACGCGGGGGCGGACGCCTGGTGGAGCTGGCTTCAGCAGTGCATGCTAGGCTCGGCGGCGACCGAGCGACCGGGAGTAGCCGGTTCCGTCGACGTACGGATTCACTTTTAACTTTACCTGTACGACTTCTGAATCGACATAAAGTTCTACAACATCGAGTCGACCGGGGTGAATGGCGAATTTACCATTTGGGGTCTTGCGTTTAGGCGGCGGAATGGTCGATTTGAAAATGGAGTTGGTGGTTGCTATATAAGTGTCTCTTGTACTTGCCTTTTTATAGTAGCGGTAATCTCCATGTGGGATTAGCATTAATCTTTTCGACGAGGATTAATTAATTTTTGTTTTGGATAAAAGTGTTACCATAGTTTATTAATATTCGAAAAAACTAAGCACACGATAGAATTCACGTCAGCGTACTCGATCAGGCTCTTTAGGCGATAGACAGATGCAGCTGCCTTTCACAATCAAAGAAAAAAGCATGAATGGAATGTTATTATAAAACAATTTCTAATTATAGAACATAATGTCTCCAAAAGATTATCATGAACAATTAATTGGGCTGCAAGCGGGAGTGAATCAACACCGCAAAAATCAGCTGCCAATTTGAAAATGACCCGTTCCGATCTGTGATGTAAGCGCGCCTAATAAAACCTAATGAACACAGGGAGCCCGAGATATGATCTGGGTTACCAACTCAAGCAAATCGCAAATTTGGTGCTTGAATTAACCAACCTAACAATAAATTTCAATGAAAAAAAAAATATTACAACTGATTGACAGAGTCCAATTATTCATAGGTTTTGATTTGAGAGACTTTTTAAAATTGATCTGTTAAATCACTTTTATTAATCTACAATAAGAGAAAAAATGAGAAAGATCATTGGGAACTCTTCAAAATCGTTCTGATACTAAAATTAATTATGAGCACGTAAAGTTTATTATTGAGAAAAAAAATATTAGTTCTTATTTCTTCAGAGATGACCGTATTTTATAGTTTGTAAAGCATATTCAAACTTTGCAATTCAAGGGTCATAATATTTCCAAATTACTTATGGTAGATTGCCACAGATTTTGAATTATTGGGGTCTCCTTTAAGATAAGAATTTATAATGATCTAAACTCTAGTCTACTTATGCCGAGACATCCGAGATTAAAGAAAACTTGGTGTTATTGGTCTGACTAAGGATACCGAGCTCCTTATACCTCAATGTTGAAATAAGTCGGGTCTCTTGTGGCCTATATATCGAGGGCTCATTGCAGTTCAGTCTCAAGATGGTTCTTTTACATCAAGTTAATAATCGATCTGAAGTTTGGTTTTTATTAATCTTTTAGCTTGACCAATTCACTTTGGTGTATTATCATGTTG
Organism: Trichopus zeylanicus subsp. travancoricus; assembly: GCA_005019695.1. Classification (NCBI taxonomy): domain Eukaryota; kingdom Viridiplantae; phylum Streptophyta; class Magnoliopsida; order Dioscoreales; family Dioscoreaceae; genus Trichopus; species Trichopus zeylanicus. The sequence continues at coordinate 145,855 of RXID01015248.1, read as the reverse complement.
AGTTTTAGGTATCTCGAACTCGAATTAGAGTTTGAGTTAAAGTATAAATCTAAAGTTGGATTTAGGTTTATGATTGATTTGTAATAAGAGTTTGAGTTGTAATTAGAGTAAAACTCAGACTTAATAAGAGTCTATAAATATACATAGAGTTTATGTATAGCATAGTATTGAGGTTGAACTAGAGAGAAATAGAGAGAATAGAGTGAAGAGAAAGAGATAAAGTGTCGGCTCTTATGTGTGGGTCTTTCTAGTGCTTCTCGATGGTCTCTTGTGGTGGTTTCTCGTGGTGGTCTCTTGAAGATACTCTTTGAAGGTGGAGGCGTTGTCGAGGTTTGGTGAAAGAGTTTAGTTGAGTAAAAAAGAGTGAAATCTTCCTTATAAACTATTGTAAAAGCCTTTTCTTTTGATAGTGAATCTCTCGCTATCTTATTTTGTTATTTTCTTTTATCTTGTATTACTTCTCGTTTCTTGTGTTGTTTGAGATAAAGTGATTCGTGAACTTTCCGCTGTGAATCCTAATAATTGGTATTAAATCTTAGGAGCAAACAATCAAGAAGGCAAAATCCTTACTCGAGGTAGAGAAGTTTTGACGGTAAGATAAATTTTGCCTTATGGCAGAAGAAGATGAAAGCATATCGAGATTCGAAAAAAAATTTGAGGGTTGTATTTGCAAAATCTTCATCCCTCTCGGCCAGAGCGAAGTGGCTGACACTAGCGGCATGGCTACACATGACCAGGCGGCGACGCAAGTTCAGCGCAGGGCACGGTGGTGGAAGCGGCCGGTGGCACACGTAGTGTCGCAGCATGCGGCAGCTTGCACGACTGTGCAAGCTAGAGTTCCACCAACGTGCGGCTGCGTGGTGCTCCAACGTGTGGGTCAGCGCGGGGGCCATGCGGGCTACACTAGGCACCAGTGAGCGAGGCTGCACGGGCCACTCGGGCGGTGCAGGCTACAGCGACACGTGACCCGGACATGATGGTGCGGGTCTGACGACGACCTAGGGTGGTGGGTTGGCGACGGCGACCCAGCGTGGCCATGGCCCAGCGGAGGCGGTGGCACTAGTGACGGCAGCAAGTGACAAGGGAGAAGAGCTCGCCACCACGGACGAGCTCTATGGCGAAGTGAATCTTGGATTTAGTGGCCATGACCTCGTGGAGGGTAGGAGGCTGCTATGGTAGCGATGCGAGGCGGCTCGCGTGCTCCTTACATGCACACCGGTGGGCTTTGGGGTCACGAGAGCACAAGCTGGCATGTGGGAGACTAGAGTGGTGGTTGTACGAGGGCCATCATAGGTCCAGCTCAGGAGATAGACGATGGCGATGGCTTGGGCGGTGAAGGGGCTCAAAGTGGTGATGAGCACGGTAGGTTGTGCAAGCGCACGTAGGCGAATGGTGGAAGCATTAGTGGGACTTCTCCTATGGGGAGGCCAAGGTTCCGGCGACACAAACCAGGGGCTGCAGCGCAAGCACAAGCTGGTCGAAAGCGGCCAGGGAACCACGAACTCACCACCTCACAGTCATGGAAGCCCGAGGATTGTCGAATTGTTCAGGTTTGGCACAAGCGCTAAGGAGCTCGGCGCATGTGAAGCCCGCAGAGATGGAGAGCAGCTCAAGGCAGTGAAGGCCAGTTGCTAGGGTACAAACCGAGTGAGGTAATACTCTGGAGATAGGAGGCAATGCTCTGGCAATAGGAGGCGGTGCTCTGGCGATAGGAGGCGGTGCTCAGGAGGTTCGGCAAGTAGAGAAGGCAGTAGCTGTTGTGTGAAGCTGTGAGGAAGCAAGACTAAGAATGAGGTCGAAGAGTGAATTCGAGGTTGGCTCGAGCTCATGTCTTGTAATTAGCTGAATAAGCTAATAGCCTAGGGGCAGGGGCTGGATGAGAGATGACAGCTGAAGATTCGTGATGATGGCACGCCCGAGTTTAAGCCAAGATAGAGATTGTTGAGTTTTAGGTGTCTTGAACTCAAATTAGAGTTTGAGTTAAAGTAGAAATCCAAAGTTAGATTTAGATTTATGATTGATTTGAAATATTAGGAGTTATAATTAAAGTAAAATTCATACTCAATAAAGGTCTATAAATATACTATAATACATAGGGCTTAGGTATGGTGGCGTAGTATTGAGGTTGAACTAGAGAGAAATAGAGAGAGAGGAATAGAGATAATAGAGAGAAGAGAAAGAGAGAGAGTGTTGGCTCTCATGTGTAGGGTCTATAAAGATACTATAATACATAGGGCTTAGGTATGGAGGCGTAGTATTGAGGTTGAACTAGAGAGAAATAGATAGAGAGGAATAGAGAGAATAGAGAGAAGAGAAAAGGAGAGAGTGTTGGCTCTCGTGTGTGGATCTTTCTAGTGCTTCTTGGTGATCTCTCGTGGTGGTTTCTCGTGATGCTCTCTTAGAGATTTTCTCTGAAGGTGGGGGCGTTGCCGAGGCTTGGTGAAAGAGTTTAGTTGAGTAAGAAAGAATGAAGTCTTTCTTGTAAACTCTTGTAAAAGCCTTTTTTTCTTTTGATAGTGGATCTCTCACTGTCTTATCTTGTTATTTTCTTTTATCTTGTATTACTTTTTACTTCTTGTGTTATTTCAGAATAAGATGATTCGTGAATCTTTCACTGTGAATCCCAACATTATCAATGCCTCCCAAGCCTGAATACCAAGTTTTCAAGACTCAGTGTTCTGGGTTACTAGGAGATTGTATACTTCTTTTAGATATCTGGCAATCCTTTGAGAATCAACTTATTACCTTTATCAATCGTAACTTGACTTTGGAAAACAGAGCATCATTCCATCAAATCTCAAGTAATCATTTTGGCTTTGTCTTCTTTTGAGACAACGATTTGCTCGTTTATCAAAGTGATCTTTTATACACCTCTTAATTATTTTTTCGAAGAGTACTTTTTAATTGGAACATGAATCCCTTAAATATGAAGGGAGGCTATTGGAATTTCCATCATTTGGGCTTTAATGGCCCAAGTTAAGCTGCATGGAGATGATCGGATGATTAGAGGAGCCTCATAGAAGAATCCTTAGTCTTTTTTCTTCATTCATGAAAACTTTTTCAGTCCTTATTTTTTTATGTAGATAAACTCACTTTCAAATGGTGTCGTCTTTCACCCCTCTGATTCTGAAAGGAGATCTCTAGCTCTAAGGGAAGAGATGACCTTCTTTATTGAGAAGAGTTCTACTCCCTTTGAGACTTTGGAGTTGATGTCGCCACTCATGAGAAAGTTCTCTTCACCCTGTATTGGCCCAATGTTATCCTCCAAGGGTGAGAGGCTATTGGGTTCCATGTTGAGAAGGCCTAGGAGGCTGACGAGGGTTCATCTATTGAGGGTGACTGCTCTAGTTTGGCGGTGTTTCATCCCTCAAGGGCCCCCACAACCATTATACCCTCATCCTTAAGTAAGTTTTTATTCTCAATCCTTATCTCATTCTTGATGATTTTGGTACAAGTTTCTTATCTTTTCTCGATTCAATGGTGAAATATAATTTTTGTAGGGCCTACCCAAATCTTATTCATGAATGAGAGCTTGAGACAGTAGAGAGGTGTCCCTCGAATATATGCTGACTTTTTTGCCAAAAGGCTCTCAAATTTGAAGGTTTTTGTCAATTGCCAGCCAACATCTTTGACCTAAGAAAAAAGAAAAAGGAAGGAGGAGGAGAGCCAGTATATTGGCGAAGGGAGGATAAGGAAGGGGCAAGTGATACCTCATGCTCCTTCGCCTCCTTGCCAGAATGAGAATGTTGAGGTTGGTGCTCAATCGCTTGCCCATCATCTGACGATGAGGAAGATTAATCGTGGCAAGGGTGCCACTTCCACTCCTTATGCTCATCCTACTCATGGCAGATCACGAGGATGGTCTTACTCGGAGGAGATCAAGGCTAGGGAGTACTTCCTTGAAGACTTTGGGGAGGATGCTAGTCCTACCTTAGCTCGTCTCCCACATGGCCAACTCTTTTTAGAGAGAGTCCAATCTTACACCCTCGTAAGTCTGGTTTTTTTTCATCTTTGCTTGTATTTCCTTTTTCTCAATCATAGAATGACCTTAAGTTTAATTATAGGCCCTACAATCTTTTCAATACACTAGGTGTCAGTTTCACAAAGCTAAGTAAGAGGTGGCCCTACTTCATTCTCAACTTGAGTCTCTCTAACTTAGCATGGAAGAGACTAGGAAAAAGATGGAGGAGGACAAAAATCTCCTCATAGCTAAGCAAAAATTAGCTTTGTCTAGTCTACGATAGTACTTTGAAGTTGGCTAAGATGCAAGCCCTTTTGGAGTACAAAGTTAGTGATGAATATCTTTGAGAGCTTGGGAAGCTTTCTGCTATAGCCTTCGAAGAAGTGTACCTCATTTGTTAGAATATGGTGAAGAAAACTCACCATGAGTCAGAATTCGAACCTAACGACCTTCGAGTTGAACTTATGACAACTTAAGAATCAATACCTCAAGTGGGAGTATGAGGATCTCATTCAGAAGGAAGTTGAGGTAGCAAAGGTGAGAGAGATAGAGGAGGGCATCCCAGGGCCGATGGAGTCAGCAGAGCCTTCTGAGCCTCCACATAATTCTGATTGATTGTACTCTATTTTTTTAAAGAATTTTGTACTAGTTTTGTCTCAAAATTTAATAATTTTTTTTCTTGTTTCAACCCTTTATTTTCATTGGTTGTCAAAGTCTTTTGAGTACACCTCCAACCTCAATTGATCTCCTTTCAATATTTTCTTGGACTAATAATATTGCCTAATACCTTGAAATCAGGTTGATATTTAAAAGACTCACCTTCTATTTTGGCTGAGTATTAAACACATGGTTGGATTAGAACTTTTGAGTAGCATAATAGTTGATATCTTGGTCAGGTGACCAAAGTACTTGGTTGGACTGTAGGGCAAGCAAAGGCAAATTTTTTGAGTAATACCTTGGTGGAGTCAATGAAGCACTTGGTTGGATACTTAAGCTAGTAGAGCCAGATTTTTTAAGTAATATCTTAGAAGCTACTAAAACATCTGATTAGACACTTAGGCCCGCTAAGATAGATTTTTTGTGTAATATTTCGGTGAGGCCACTAAAGTACTTAGTTAGACACTTAGACCGGTAGAGTCAGGTTTTCGAGTTATATCTCAGTGGGGTCACTAAAATACTTGGTTGGACACTTAGGCCAGTATAGCCAAAATTTTTTAATAATATCGGTAGGATTACCGAAACACTTGATTGGACACTTAGGCTAGTAGAGCCAGATTTTTTGAGTAATACATTGGAAGCCACCAAAGCACTTAGTTGGACTCTTAAGCTAACATAGATAGGTTTTTTGTAATGAGTCAACAAACAATCTTCTAAAATAAATGAGAGATTGTATTAAAAATAAAACCTTTTAAGGTTGTCAATATGCCAAGTTCAAGAAAGCACTTTGCCATTCGAGTGTTCAATTTTGAAGGTCCCTTGCCTTATAGATTGGGAGATCTTAAATGAGTCTATCTAGTTTGGGAATAACTTTCCTGAGATTCGATAATGAGTTCAACTCAATGAAGCACCTAGTTGCCTACTCATAGTTCACGATTATGAACTTGAGCATTATAGTATTGAGCTACTCGTCGCTGGTATTCAATTATCCTAGCGCGAGCTTTCTCCCGGAGTTCTAAGTCAAGGTCTTTCTTAGCTTGAAGATTTGTCTGTTCATCTTGGGATCATAAGTTCTGACTTGTGGAGATGTAAGTTCAATCTTCACAGGAAGGACCACATCAACCCCATAAGCCAACATGAAAGGGGATTCCTTTATTGCCATCTGAGTGATTGTTCAGTAGGATCACAAGGCATGTGGTAGTTCTTCAACCCAAGCACCCTTGGCTCCTTCAAGGTGTTTTTTTATATATGAAAGAAGGGTTTAGTTTGTTACCTCAGCTAAACCATTAGATTGAGAATATACCATTAAGGTGAACCTCTGCTCTATCTAGAGGCTACTGTAGTACTCTTTGAATCTAATATTATCGAATTGCTTTTCATTATTAGTGATCGGCATTTGTAAGAGTCTAAACCTGTAAATCACATTCTGCTAGAGGAACTCTTCAAATTTCCTCTCAGTGATTGTTGCCAAAGGCTCGACTTTCATCCATTTGGTAAAGTAATTGATGGCTATCATCAAAAACTTTCTTTGTCTTGAGATTATTGGAAAAGGACCTAGAATGTCTATTTCCCATTGATCAAATGACCATTCTATTTGAGTTTGCTGAAGCCTGATCACTGGGCTATGATATACCAAGACATGCCTTTGGAATTATTCACATTTATAAATGAACTCGGATGCCTTAGAGATCATATTGAGCCAATAGTAGTCTTGTTTGAGGAGCTTGTGGGTTAGAGCTCATCCTCTGTCATAACTCTTGCATATCACCTTATGAACTTCGTATAGGACCTAATTTGCTTCCTCAGATCTTAGACATCGGAGGAGCGACCTTGTAAGGGATATTTTGTCTGGCACTTCATCTATTAGTACAAAGTTTGATGTTGAGTTTTGGGTGTCTCGAATTTAGAGTTTGAATTAAGTAGTAATCCAAAGTTAAATTCAAACTTATAATTGATTAGAAGTTGTAATTAAAGTAAAACTCAGACTCAATAAAGACTTATAAATATTCTAATAATATATAGGATTTATGTGTAGTGTAGTCCTGAGGTTGAATTAGAGAGAAATAGAGAGAGAGGAATAGAGAGAATAGAGAGAAGAAAAAGAGAGAGTGTCAGTTCTCGTGTGTGGATTTTTCTAGTATATCTCGGTAGTCTCTCGTGTTGGTTCCTTATGGTGTTCTCTTGGAGATTCTCTCTGAAGATAGAGACATTGTCGAGACTTAGTAAAAGAGTTTAGTTGAGTAAAAAAAAAGTACAATCTTTCTTATAGACTCTTATAAAATTTTTTAATAGTAGATCTCTCGCTTCCGTCGTTGATGTTACCCGATTTTGGGTAAATCACATATATTACTATGTTTTTTCTTATTATTTTCTTTTATCTTTCATTACTTTCTTATTTTTTGTGTTATTTGAGAATAAAGTGATTCATGAATCTTTCGCTATGAATCTCAATAATTAGTATTAGAGCTTAGGAACAAACAACCAAGATGACAAAGTCCTTACTCGAGGTAGATAAGTTTGATAACAAGATAAATTTTACCTTATGACAGAAGAAAATAAAGATGGTTCTTATTTGTCAAGGTCTATAAAAGATGTTAGAGGGTAAAGAAAAGAGATCGGTTAAAATAAGTGATGAAGACTGGGAGGAGATAGATCAAAAGATATTGGATTTAATTATTCTAAGCTGAGTGATAAAATTTTGTACAATGTCATTGATGAAGAGACAACGGTGGATGTCTGGACAGAACTTGAGAAGCTGTATATGTCAAAAAACTTCATGAACAAGTTCTACCTGAAATAATAGTTGTACGGACTGTGTATGAGTAAAGGTACAACTATATTATATCACTTAAATATCTTTAATAAGATTATCAATGATTTGCTGAAAGTTGATGTAAAGTTTGAAGAGGATGATAAGGCGCTGATTCTCTTGATGTTTTTTCGTGCTTCGTACGATCATATTGTGACCATAAATCTTTATGATAAAAAAAACTCTCAAGATGGAAGAGGTGACAGCTAACGTTCTTTCTAATGAGAAAAAGAGAAACTCTAATATTGATATGGTATTTAGTGAAGGATTGGTGGCTCAAGAAAGAGGAAGATTAAGAGAACATGGAGAAGACAAGCAGCAGTCCAAATTAAAATTGAAGACAAAAGTATAATATTATTCGTGTAAGAAGTATAACCACATTAGGTGACATTGCTTTAAATGTGAAAAAATAGAGTCTTCAAATATAACGATAATAATAATGGATGATACTTCTGAGAATAGTATGAATAAAGATGTTTTTACAATATCCACAAAAATTCTGGTGAGTGAATTTTAGATTCTGGTAGTTCTTACCATATTTACTCTAGAAATGATTGATTTACTTCTTATAAGGAGAATAAGAAGGAAGGTACTATTTTGTTGGATAATAATTTGACCTGTAAGATCGTCGGTGTGGGAACAGTCCAAATTTAGATATTTGATGGAGCAGTTCATACTCTTACTAGGGTAAGGCATATTTTCAAGATGCAGAATAATCTAATTTTACTTGGTGTACTAGACTTAAAAGGCTATAATTATTTAGTGAGAGATGGAGTCATGAAGATGACATGTGGTATTAGAATTTTGATGAAAAGAGAGAAGTACGATAATTTTTATCGATTAGTAGGGAACACTATTATAGGTGGAGTTCTAATGGCTACAGTGGTGAAGAGGAAGCACGATATTCAGAGTGATTTTACCAGAGATAAATGTTCTTCTCGAATTATTTTTACTATAACAGCAGACATAGGTCATCTGAAAAGCTTTCAAAAGTACAAGATTGTAGGCATAAAGAGCGAATTCAAGGTTGGTCCGAGCTTGCATCTTGCAATTAGCTGAATAAGCAGTAGCCCAGGGGGAGGGGCTGAATGAGAGATAATGGTTGAAGCTTCATGATGATGGCACGCCCGAGTTCAAGCTAAGGTGGAGATTGTTGAGTTTTGGGTGTCTCAAAGTTGGATTAGAGTTTGAGATAAAGTGGGAATCCAAAGTTGGATTCAGATTTATGATTAATTAGAAGTTATAATTAGAGTAAAATATAGGCTCAATAAGTGCCTATAAATATTCTAGTAATACATAGGGTTTATATATAGTGTAGTACTGAGGTTGAAATAGAGAAAAATAGAGAGAGAGAGATAGAGATAATAGAGAGAAAAGAAAGAGAGAGAGTGATGGCTCTCATATGTATGTCTTTCTTGTATTTCTTGGTAGTCTCTCATAGTGGTTTCTCCTGGTATTCTCCTAGAGATTCTCTCTAAAGGTGGAGACATTACTGAGACTTATTGAAAGAGTTTAGTTGAGTAAGAAAAAGTACAGTCTTTCTTATAGATTCTTATAAAATTTTTCAATAGTGGATCTTTTGCTCCCCTCATGGATGTAACCTAATTTTGGATGAACCACGTATATCACTATGTCTTTTCTTATTATTTTCTTTTATCTTGTATTACTTCTCATTTATTGTGTTGTTTGAGAATAAGATGATTCATGAACTTTTCGTTGCAAATCTTAACAGTTCGAAACTAGTTTCCTGATCCTTTGAGCTTTCAAAGAGTTGTTCTTCCCTACAATAGGAAATTATGGAGTCAAGATAGTTAGGTTTGGTGCGTCCTATATTTACCTCTGAGGCTTTTGAATAGCTTAGCTAGTGGAGGTTTTCAACGAAAATTTACCTTGATGTCTAGTTTGATGAAGTCAAGGCGTCGTGCGAGGAAATTAGCTTCTGTGTTACTATCCCGAGGTACCTGATAGATTTTTATCCAATCCATTTTAGTTATAAGCTTCTATACCTCAGCTAGGTACTAAGTCATGATGGTGTTTTTTGCCTCGTATTCCTAGTAAACTAAAACAAACAAGTTAAGAATCGCTATATACCTTGAGCTTTTTAGCTCTGGCTATGAGGGCTACGTGCAATATGAGGAGGAGAGGCTCACATTCAGCAACATTATTTGAAGCCTCAAATTCATATTTATATTTCCTTAGTAGTGCTCAAAGGTTTCATATTCATGATTGCTTTAATCTTTTCAGAGTTGATTTCAAATCATCATATGTCTCATATGGAGGTTGTCAAAACTCTAGCTGAATTGAAGAATATGTAGTTTTGGGGATCAAAAGTATTTTGTACCTCATGTGGCTCAAACAATCTGGGACTTTAGATCTCTCATGAGTTGCATACCCCATAGCCTTTACTAGAGAATCGTAGGCATCCCTAGCCGACCTTCGACTGATGTGTGAAAAATATGTGACTTCATCAAGCAAATCATAGATGGGATCATACCCACCATAGTCTCTTGAGGGGTGGTACCAAAGGAAAAATGTCACTGATGGGTCACAATAGATTGGGTGTTGCTGCACATTGAGATATGATTGACTCATGACATGATGTTCTGGCTCATATGTTTGGTATGGCATAACACCTTGGGTTGGAGCCCGATTTTGTTGTTGTTGATTTTGTAGTGCCTGCATAGTCTACGCTTGAACCCCCCAATAGTTATATAATTTATTGTATAGTACTGGCCAAGGTTTGAAACTTGTGCTGGCTTATTAGATTAGTGGACTTTAGATGGACCTCAGGTATCATTTGTTAGGTAGCGCCTTGAGGATGTGGGGACGGCCTAGGTGCCAAGGTGGCTTGTTGAACATATGCACTTAGCCAGTTTGATGAATTATGAGATTCTACTGGTGTGGGAACCTTCAGCCTCCTAGGCAAATTCCTTGATGACGAGGGTTGTGCAGCCTTGGGCAATATTGTTGAAAGATCGTTGAAGATCTTTTTTGATTAGTTGGAAAGAAAAGTAAATGATATCTTAATGAAAGTACCAATTTATTGATGAAGCCTAATTCTCCATCGGTTTTGATTCGAAAGGCTCCTCAAAATCGATCCGCTAGATCGTTCTTTTACTAATTTGCAACAAGAGAAAAAAGTAAGGAGGATCACCAAAAACTGTCCAATAACAGTTGCTCTAATGCTCAAGTCAGTTATGGACACATAGATTTTATTGTTGAGAGGAGAGATGCATTAGTCCTTAATTTTTCAGAGACAATCGTATTTTATAGGTTGTGGAGCATATCCAAATCCCGTGATTCAAGGGTTATAATCTTTCCAAATTGTTTGTGATAGATTGCGAAATATTCCAAATTTGTTAGAATCTCCTTTAAGATAAGAGTTCATAATGATCTAGAATTTGATGTACTTATGTCGAAGTATTTGAGATAAAAAAAAGCCATATAATTGGTTCAGTCGAGGATACTAAGCTCCTTATGCCTCGGTGTTCGAAAGTCGGGCTTCTTGCAGTCCATGGGTCGAAGGCTCATTGTAGTTTGGTCTCAAAACGGTTCTTCACCTTGAGTGTATTAGCTCATGACCGATTTAGAATTTAGTTTTTGTTGGCCTTTTAACTCGACCGATTTATTTTGATATATCATCGTAACTCAAAAAATTTTGTATGTACAAAATTATATATTTAAAATTATAATGCACTTTATTTATTGAAAAATATAGATTTACCCTCGTGTGACCATGGATGACTGCTACAAATTGCTTAAATTGAAGTAAATGTTATCCACCACTTTCCAATCTTCTCCTTCCAGGTAAAGGTTCTATTGTTCTTGTTTGGTTGATAAGAATTCAAAAGAAGTAGGTAGAAGTGATACCATTTTTATATATTTTTAGTATTTGATTATCTAAAAGTGATTTCTCAAAAGTTAATTTGCTTTTAATTACCTCTGATTCATAAGTAAAAAATAAATTATATTTCACTTCTATAATTTTTGTTTTAAAGTAATTTTTACTAATGAATTTTATTGGTACAACAAATTACTAGATTTAGTCCACAAATGCTTATGAAGTCTAAAACAATCAAAGCCAACTCAAAATAGAGGCTAAATAAAGCCTTGCTGAGGTAACCAAGTTTGAACCCTCATTACTGAGCTATCAAAGAGATGACCTATACCCTAATTAATAGGAGAGATTTGAGGTTAGCTTTATTGAGTTATGGTAGAACCCGATAAGTCCCTTTTCTTGATAATAAACCGACCATATATGGAAGAGTCCAATTCAAAACTCAATCAAAGAATAAGAGACTTAAGGTGAGATAGGGGGCAAAAATTACAACTAAAATATGATTGAGAATATGGAAATCGAAGAGGCAAACTGATATAAAAGGGATGGTCTACACAGGTATAGGGTTAATGTCATTGTATTTACAATAATCTCTTTGCTTATATAACCACACAATATTTAGTTGACTTGAACATTGAACGGGCTCTTACTAAAAAGCTAATGGCAATCCATTCATATTTTTCTTTTTTCATAGATCACAACGTGGATTAGTTAAGTGGATCAAAATCTGAAAGAATTTCTAGAGTTCAACCAATAGTGAATTAGACTTCATTAACAAATCTAATGATATTTTGAATTAGAATAAACATACAATAATAATATACTTTTTAAAAAAATTATTTACTAAAAATTTTAAATAAATAATATTTTCTAAAATTAAAATTTCAAAATACACTTCAGTATAAGCAAACAGTAAAAGTTGACCATTTTTAACTATTTCTAAAAATGGATTAAAACTATAGAGAAGTGAATTTTTTCCACTTCCATTCACTTTTGAGACTACCAAATAATAATATTTGTTGCTAGCTAAATATAGCTATAGTCTAAATATTAAAAAAAGTCCGAGAGTTTTATGTGAATAACTACAAACACTTTTGAAAATAACTCCTAAAATTTGTTATATTTGCATCCGCAGGGTCTTGGTACGTTTCCAAAAACATCAGAATATAAGCATAAAAAAACTCTAATTTCTTATTGTGTTTGTCAGCCATGAACACCATCACTCTAGCCACCCAAGTGCTTTGTCGTTGTTTTTGGCATCGCTTGACGTCATCCGCCCTGCATTCATCAGGCCGTCTCAATGTACTTAGTGGCGTTGGCCTAGGGGAGGACACAACGCCCCCACTAGTTCGACCAGGTTTATCCTGGAGAGTTTATGAGTAAATTATATATTAAAGTTTAATTTTATATTAAAAAATAGAAATTTAACTTATATTGTATAAATTAGAATAAAAATTTTAAATTAATTTGAAAAATAGAGAAAAAATAAGATGAAAAATTAAAATTGATTTCAAATTTAGTGAATTAAAATCATTATATATGTAGGTTTTTATATTTTATTATATTATGTAGAAATAATATTATAATCTTACTAATATGAATAATTAATTTCTTAAAAATAAAAATAACTCACACCTGAAAGTTTTGTAATACTCGTTGTCATGACGGGAGTGGCGGTCCTAGACATCCTTCTTCAACTGGTGGAACATGGCCATGTGCAGCAGCATCCGTGAGGTCACCCTCATTCTCAACTACGTCCAGGATGACGTCGGCTGGGGCCTTGGCTTCGATATCCCCACTGCCCTCGTGCACTGTGCTCACCATCTTCCAGCCCGGCTCGCAAACCTACTGTTACTATAAGCTCAAGGGCCGGAGTCCGATCGTCGGGATTTCCAAGGCGTTTGCTGCAATAGCAAGGAGCCGCGACCTCGGCGGCAGCCGGCAACGGATAGGTAACCATTCAATTTTATATTCTTGCATATCAGATAAGCTAAAATGGTAAGTATATCTCATAAAACATGCAATTTGAAATGTAGGCTCTTTGATATCAATCCTTCAACTAAAACTTTGCTGAGTTTTAAGTGTCTCAAACTCGAATTAGAGTTTGAGTTAAGGTAGAAATCCAAAGTTGAATTTAGATTTATGATTGATTTATAATATTAAGAGTTGTAATTAGAGTAAAACTCAGACTCAATAAGGGTTTATAAATATACTATAATACTTATGTGTGGTGTAGTATTAAGGTTGAACTAGAGAGAAATAGAGAAAGAGGAATAGAGAGAATAGAAAGAAAAGAGAGAGTGTGTGTGTTGGCACTCGTGTGTGGGTCTTTCTAGTGCTTCTTGGTGGTTTCTCGTGGTGGTTCCTCATGGTGCTCTTTTGGAGATTCTCTCTGAAAGTGGAGGCGTTGTCGAGACTTGATGAAAGAGTTTAGTTGAGTAATAAAGAGTGAAGTCTTTCTTGTAGACTCTTGTAAAAGTCTTTTCTTCTGATAGTGGATATCTCGCTGTCTTATCTTGTTATTTTCTTTTATCTTGTATTACTTCTCGTTTCTTGTGTTGGTTGAGAATAAGGTGATTTGTGAACCTTTTACTACGAATCCCAACAATTGGTATCAAAGCTTCAGGTTCAAAGCTGTGCAAACTCTTAAGACCAAAAATTACCGCGATGATGCGATTGAATTGAGTCACATTTTAGTCTCATGACAAAGATCAGCGAAAGGGCGTAGGCGCTGGCCCAAGGGCTCGAGCGTTGGCGCAAGACCGGTGTGAGACTGGAGAGAGGGCGCGTGCGCGGGCACCAGAGGCGCGTGCGCAGGTGCTAGAGGCTCGTGCGAGGGCGCAAGCGCAAGATCGGTAAAGGTGCAGGCATCAAAGGCCGATGTGAGGACATGAGTGACACGGTGGAAGTGATTGAGTAAAAGAGTTCTTGATTAAGAGTATTAAATTGATGTGGTCAAATCACACCTGATGGGGGAGATTGTTATAATGTTAGGTGTGATGAATTAGTCCCACATCGGATATTGGATAGATAGAGTCCAATAAATATAGTGAAAAAGACCCATATTCTATGAGCTTGAGCTTTTGGGATGGTTTGGTGTTCAGCTTATTATATGGATCTGGTTTGACACTCTTATGGCTCCCCAATAATTGGTTTCAGAGCTTAAGAGTAAACAATCAAGATGGCAAAGTCCTTACTCGAGGTGGAGAAGTTTGACGGCAAGATAAATTTTGCCTTATGGCAAAAGAAGATGAAAACGGTTCTTACTTTTCAAGGACTGCAAAAGATGTTAGAGGGAAAAGAAAAGAGGCCGATCAAGATAAACAATGAAGACTGAGAGGAGATAGATTACAAGGCATTGAATACATCTGGACAAAACTCAAGAAGTTGTACATGTCAAAAAACCTCACGAACAAGTTCTACTTGAAATAACAGTTGTACGGACTGCGTATGAGAGAAGGTACAACTATATTACATCACTTGAATATCTTTAATAAGATTATCAATGATTTGTTGAAAGTTGATGTGAAGTTTGAAGATGACGATAAGACACTGATTCTCCTGATGTCTCTTTCTGCTTCGTACGATCATATTGTGACCACAATTCTTATGGTAAAGAAACTCTCAAGATGGAAGATGTGACAACTAGTGTTCTTTCTAATGAGAAAATGAGAAACTTCAACATTAATGTGGAGTTTGGTGAAGGATTGGTGGCTCACGAAAGAGGAAGATGAAAAGAACGTGGAGAAAGCAAGCAACGTTCCAAATCAAAATTGAAGACGAAAGTACAATGCTATTCATGTAAGAAGTATGACCACATTAGACGGTATTGTTCTGAACGTGGGAAGATAGAGTCCTCCAATATGACAACGACAATAGTAGATGATACTTCTGATAATAATGCGGATGGAGACATTCTTGCAGTATCCGCAGAAAACGGCACTTCTGGTAAATGGATTTTAGATTCTGATAGTTCTTATCATATTTGCTCCAGGAAGGATTGGTTTACTTCTTATGAGAAGAATAAGAAGAAAAGTACTGTTTGGTTAGGCGATAATTCAGCCTGTGAGATCGCCGGTGTGGGAACAATCAAAATCCGGATATTTGATGGAGCGATTCGTACTCTTACTGAGGTGAGACATGTCCCCAAGATGCAAAGGAATCTAATTTCACTTGGTGTACTGGATTCAAAAGGCTGTAATTATTCAACAAGAGATGGAGTGATGAAGGTGACACGTGGTATTAGAATCCTGATGAAAGGTGAGAAGTGCAGCAATGTTTATCGATTAATAAGGAACACCATTGCAGGTGGAGTTTGGATGGCTACAGTAGTGAAGAGGAAGCATGACACTCGAAGCAATTTGATGGGAGATAAACGTTCTTTTCGAATTACTTTTACTACAACAACAAATACAGGTCATCTGAAAAGCTTCCAAAAGTACAAGACTGTAGGCATAAAGAACAAATTTGAGGTTGGCTCGAGCTCGCATCTTGCGATTAGCTGAATAAGCTAGTAGTCCAGAGACAGAGGCTGGATGAGAGATGAAGACTGAAGATTTGTGATGGTGGCACGCCCGAGTTCAAGTCAAGGTGGAGATTGTTGAGTTTTAGGTGTCTCGAACTCGAATTAAAGTTTGAGTTAAAGTAGAAATCCAAAGTTAGATTTAGATTTATGATTGATTTGTAAGATTAGGAGTTGTAATTAGAGTAAAAATCAGACTCAATAAGGGTTTATAAATATACTATAATACATAGGGGCTTATGTGTGGTGTAGTATTGAGGTTGAACTAGAGAGAAATAGAGAGAGAGGAATAGAGATAATAGAGAGAAAAGAGAGAGAGTGTATGTCGGCACTCGTGTGTGGGTCTTTCTAGTGCTTCTCGGTGGTCTCTCGTAGTAGTTTTTCATGGTGTTCTTTTGGAAATTCTCTCTGAAAATGGAGGCGTTGCTGAGGCTTGGTGAAAGAGTTTAATTGAGTAAGAAAGAGTGAAGTCTTTCTTATAGACTCTTGTAAAAGCCTTTTCTTCTGATAGTGGATATCTCGCTGTCTTATCTTGTTATTTTCTTTTATCTTGTATTACTTCTCATTTCTTATATTGTTTGAGAATAAGGTGATTCGTGAACTTTCCGCTGCGAATCCCAACAAAACTCAAGAGAAGGAAGCTACGGATGCACACGACCGCACTCAACAAGAAGAAGCTAGAGGAGTACTCCATCTGTTTCCGATCTGGGCCTCATCCCTAATCTTCACCATCATCGAAGTTCAGATGTTCAGTGTTCACCTTCTTCACCAAGCAAGCTGCCACTCTCCATCCCAAAATCACGCGTCGATTCCAAATCCCCTACACGGCCTTCCAAAGCAAGGTTTCGTTTTTCTACAAACCCAAAACATTTTAATTTTAAATTTGATTTCAAATTTTAAAAATATGTCATTTAATTATATATGTTATATTTATGTTATAAAATGATCGTGATATTTTATATAGAGTTTTTAAATTTAATAATTTTAATTTTTAAAAATATAATTATATAATTTTTTCATATTTATTTTAATATTTTTAAATTAAAATTAAAATTTAATAAAAAAATTAAAAATAATTTGATTAAAATCAAAATAAATTAATTTCCATTCGAAGCATTGAAACATATCAATTTCATCTCATCGGTGTTGAAATCGATCCTCAAAATTAAAATATAAAAAGCATCACCAAAGTCACCATCATCGCTTTTGTCCCCGTCTACGACTGCCTCCTCATCCCCCTAGCCCGGAAACCCTCCGGCAACCCTTCCGGCATCACAATGCTCCAAAGAATCTGCGCATGGAAATGGTTGTCGCAGCTCTCGTGGAGACATCGACGCTCAAGATAGCGAGAGAATCCGAGCTTGCTATTGTTCCAATGAGCTTGTGGTGGCTGATCACTCTGTATGTGCTTGGCGGTATAGGGGACGTGTTTGCGATGGCCGGGCTGCAGAAGTTCTACGACCAGGTCCCCGACGCGCAGAGGAGCGTCGGGTCGGGGCTGTAACTGAGCATTTTCGGCATTGGGAGTTTCCTGAGCAGCTTTCTGGTAACAATTGTTGACAGAGTAAGCACGCGAAAGAGAGGAAGTTGGTCGTCGAATGACCTCAACAGAGAACACCCCGACTACTTCAACTGGGTTCTTGCTGCCTGAATGCTGCGCAGCTGGTGGTGTTCTTGTTGTGTGCAAAATCTAATGTTCACAAGAAGGTGACTTTCGATGAGAGATAATGCTAATCAAACATTATTTTATCGCAATAATTCATTTTAATTCTAATAATTTGTATTTATTTTTCATCATTAACAATAAATATTAATTATTATATTTTTTTTTCCCATTTGATAAAGATTGAGATTCACACAAACTTACAAATAAGTATGAGTTGCTATCCACAGGAAAAAAAAAAAAAGCATATTTCATTTTTAGATTCCCACTTATAAATTTGATTATTTTTGTTTTAAGAAAAAATAAAAGACAATGGCGCGAGGAGGAATCATTAACTTTTTAGGATTTGTTGTCAATAAAAAGTCAGCAAATAATATTAATAATAACAATAAAGGGAGTGCACCTTCCCATTAAATCTCGCAATCTTATAAATCAGAACCATCTACGAAGAGAGAGAAAAGGAGCTATGAACGCCGACCCCGAGGCGCCCCAGCAATCCAATGCAGTCGCCGGCGTCGTAGACCGCGGAGGCCGCCCCGCCTCAAGATCCGCTTCTGGCGGCTGGATCGCCGCGCTCTTCATCATCGGTGGGTGATCTTCGAACTCTGGTCTGGAATCTTAGCCGTCGATTTCGATTTAGAGATCTGAAACAGCAGAGATCGCGATGGGAACGAGAGGTGGAGGTCGCGGAGAGGTTCGCGTACTACGGGATCCAGTCGAATCTGATAATGTACATGACGGGGCCGACGGGGGAACCGACGGCTCGGCGGCGGGGGCCGTGAACACGTGGACGAGGGCTACGATGATGCTGCCGCTCGCCGGCGCGGCCGTGTCGGACGAGTTGCTCGGGCAATACCGGACCATCCTCGGCGCCTCACTTTTTTTGCATCCTGGTAAGGAAATACTCGGCGGGACCTGCCTTATCGTATTTACCTGTTCGCCCTCCGATTTTGGGAATTTTTTTGCCAGTTTTTGGCGGTAGTACGGAAATTCACTCTTTTTCAAATAAAAAGAAAATATTTTTGCAAAAATATTTTCTGAGATTTTCCCATTTTTTTAAGAACAACCCTCTCTTTATCTATATTTGACAACAGAAGAAACCGCTTTTGGTATTTCATCCTCTTGAAAAGGATATTGGAGAAATTTTTATTTTTTGTTATGATTTTTAAATACAAATTCAAAGTATTTTTTTATTTGTGTCATCACTTAAAAATATTTTTATAGTTTAATGAAGTCGAGAGAATTTTTTATAATAAAATATAAAATAATAAAACTTTATTATATATCATAAAAGATATTACATTTTAAATATTTCAAATATTAGCTTAATAATTATATTTATTGTTTATATAAAAGTTTATATGTTCGAGTTTTGATGATTTTATTATTTAAAAAATGAAAAATATGGCTTTTTAATGTTACTCTTCTATAAAATAACCAAAAAAAAAAAATCATGCAAGGTAGTCAGATGCGGGACTTTTGCAAATATTCCGTGAAGGAAATTGAGGGGACGTTTAGTTGGAAGTCAAGGTCAATGTCAATATCAAGATTAGTGAACCACTTTTGTAAACTAATATCTTTTTATCAAAATTAAGGCTTCAATAATTTAAAGTTCAAAAAATTATTTATTTTTTTATAATAATTTAATTTAATAATAGTATAAAATAATAAATATTAATTTTACAAGAAAAAAATAATTCTAAAACGAGCTAATTCTGATCCTGATGCCAAAACAAACAGGGCCTGAGAGACTATCCCATGCAAATCTAAACTCCGCAGGGGTTGAACATGCTCAAACTGTCAGCCATGGCGCAACCACTTCGGCCACCAAAATGCTCTACAGCCGCTGCCGGCCAATGCCGTCATCCTTCTCGCTTCCAGCTCACCTTCTTTTACGTTTCCCTGTACCTGGTGGCGCCGGCCCAGGGCGGGCACAAGTCCTATATCCAAGCCTTTGGTGCGGACCAGTTCAACGAGGCCGACCCCGGGGAGCGGCGTTCGAGGACCTCCTTCAACTAGTGGTATTGGCCATGTGCGTTGGTGTCTTTGTGGTCATCTTTCTCCTCAGCTACATCCAGGAAAACATCGGCTGGGGCCTTGGCTTCGGTATCCCAGCCACTATGTGTGCTGCGCTTGCCAACTGCTTGCTCGGATCGCGAACTTACCGTTACTATAATCTCGAGGGGCGTAGTTCAATCCTGAGGATTGTCAAGGTGTTTGTTAAATTGACGAGAACCTAGCATTACAATATTTTAGGATATTTTCAATTGTTAGTGATGCTCACAAAATATCCTGATAATTAGAATAATTTTTAATATAGTATTGTTAATGATTTAATTTTAGTGCAACCAAAAGTTTATTTGGAATTATTAATTAGCATTGCCAATTCTTCACTTACGCCATATCACATGGCCAAAGGATTTTCCATGCACCAATATCGAATGTATTCATCTCCATGCACCAATCTCTGATGTATTCATCGATGTTGAAACCTTGTAAACATTCCAAAAACCCTATAAATATTACTTCTAGATAATTTAACTTATAAAATAAAAATATAATCTCTAAAATATAAGTACTAGATAATTCATTCAAAAAGAAAATATAATTCATATTTCTTCAAGAAGAAGTTTATAATATTATAATCCATCTAAAAAAAGATAGTATCACCCCTCTATGTTTCTATTTGCCTATCATGCTTTCAGTTGTTGGTTTACAAATGGTCTCTTTGAATAGGTTTTTTAGAATACAAACAAAAATTGAAAAGTTGTACAAATAATAATATATATCGGTTAACAAGTCTCATATCCCCTACTCTCCTCTTTTTCCCCTCCTAACCACCCATACTTATAAACCAAAAATGTTTAACATAATAAAGTAAATTTTCAAATGTATTTGTATCTTAATAGGCTGAAAAAATACAAGGAGTCACTCTCAAACTAACGTGGTTACTGCTAGCATTGTTTTACTGCTGGGATGCTACACCTGTAACGTTCTTATTAATTTTGTACAAAAAATATGCATCAACATAAAAAAAATTTTGTATAGTACAAATTAGTAAAAATTGATTCATACTTGGATTGTGGAGTATCCCAAGATATGGTATAAGTAAGTGCATTGAATATCTCCTCTCTGAACGAGTTGTCCATCCTTGGTATAAAATGTGAGGAAGACATCCAATTTTGAAGGTTTAGTTTCGCTAGACGTCTCAAACTATAAGTAATATTATGAATGAAATATACATAATAAAGTGACGAAACTTTTGATTATAAGTTGTAGGTTATATATCTTATCTCTTAAGTTGGCAAACCTCTTATATTCGAGAGAGTGATTCATCATCTGATACTTTTAATGCCTTCGGCTTTATCGACTAAAGTCCTGAACGAAAAATATAAAATTGTTAGAATAACATATAATATTAATGATTTCATACTTCAATAATCAAGACTTTAAAGTAATATTTGTGTTTCTCTTACTGACTAGAATGTGTTATTGGTCTTCATCTATCCTTGATATGGACAAGTCACAAGTCTCGCTAGATCATTCTTGTATGGGGTGAAGTATTTTTTCTTCACGTTTGTCTTCCAGTCTCATCAATGTTTATCAAGAACCCGCATGACATCTTTTTTTACTATGTCCTCCAAATTTATAGTGGCTTAGATAGGAAGACATTACGAAAGTTAGAAATTTAGAAAATATTTTGAATAGATTTATCTAAAAATACATAATATATTTGATATTACCTTTATATCTGCCCTGATCTGGTTCTTGTTTTCTTGAAATACAACTTGTCAGTTAGTATAGGTCATACACAACTTATTCCCATCTTTTGCAAAATTCCTAATTAGGTCAAAAGCCATACCGAATTCTCGCCAATGACTTGATGTTAATTGTTGACATTGAGATTTAATCTAAATCCCTTAGTACTCCAAATCCTTATAGATTTGTTGGGGCCACGACAGATCGTACTAGTGAAGGCTGTGAAAGGATCTGCAATGTAAAATGAGTTAAAAAATTAATTTGCTATACTAGAAATTTTAAATCAAGTGAAATATAAAGTAGATAAAATATGCTTATGGATTACATACCTCTATTATGATTGGGATGTGGCTCTTGATATATCTACTATGGAGAGGCAAAGTTTGTGCTATCGCCATTAGAGTTCCCATCGGAATCTTCACTCATCTCGAATACCTCCTCTACAGTCTTTGCATCTTGCAACTCCTTTGCCATGTGGTCAACAAATCGCATCTTTCCTTTATGATTCATGCTGATTTGCAAGTGGAGAACACGTTGAGATAACAAATTTAAAAAATTGCAAGATAAGTATATGACAAACGGAAGTAAAATGTATACACAATACCTACAAGGACGAAGAGCATAAGTGACATAGAAAATATTATAAGAACAGTACACCAATCCATGTCTTCGAATTCTGTGCAATTCTCAGGCTAATGCGTTGTATATATAACCTACAGTATAATATACTATTGATTAGTACAAGTATTCAACTTTGATGACTACTAGAAATGTAAAAACAATAATGAGATGTTACAACATGAAATAACACTATTATTTACATTCTTCCATTTTCAGGTGTTTTGGCATAGTTAACAAAAGTGTCCCACAAATTGTACATATATGAACAGAGAACATACGCTTTAGGAAATTCCATCTTCTAAACTAAACTTAACAAACTATAATCACTAACTTAGTTTTTCCAAAGTAATATTAGAACTTCTTCAAAAACAAATTAAATATTTGACTGCCTAGCTAGAAGGCATATATGTTTGCCACAAGACCACAGGGAAATACTGATATAAAATCTTTAGAATGTAGTATGATAACAGAATCTAGTAATCATAAATTTGAGTTAGGAACTACAAAGATGCAGAGGAAAAAGGAATCTTACCTAGCTAAGATCACAACAATTTTGTTTCTCGTGTGATAAAAGAGATTTATATTATCCTGTAACTACAGAAAAAAATTGAAAATGTTCAAAAAGATCTTTGGAAATCATAACTATAGATTATATGAGCACTTTCACCTAACTTGTGAGTTGTTGCCATTTTAGAAAATGTGAAGGAAACATAACGTGAAGGATTAAAAGCTCTATGCCAAATACTAGAAAAGAAAAAGGTCATTACATATTTTTGGTAACAACTAAGATAATTCAACTTCATAACACAAAAGACCAATCAATATACTGCGCACAGGCTTCATAATTATATTATCTATGCTTTTTTATTCAATCATGGAAAACAAAGAATATAAATACAATTAATTGCACCACCCAAGTAGCAGAATGACAAATTGCAAGTCCAATAAAGTTGGTCATGTACTTGAAAATGTTATTCCTTGGCTTCATAAAGTCCAACACTACAAGGATATAGACATGAATTTTTACCAAAGAGAGAAAGAAAGAAAGAGAGAATGAGAGAATGAGAGAGAACAAATTCCCTTGTATTTTGTTTTTGAAGTATGACTAACAGTACAAACATAAGATGGAAAAATAATTCCTGATATTAATTTTTTTTTCCTTCTGGAGGAATGAAGTAATTTCGGTAACTGGCAGTGCTATAACATAGACAAGAACTCAGAAGAAGCATAGAACATAGATTTCTCATCATTGGAGATAACTAAGATTATCCACGTTGAATACTAACACTAGACAATTTAAAGAGGAATACTTGAACTAAGTAGCTCGAAACATGTAAAATTGATGAAAACTTACAGATTTGAAAGACAACCAAAACATAGGCAACCAATACTCAAGATCTTCCATCAAATAAAGCTACCAAATTTATAGCTGAAGAAAAAGAAACAAAGACTTAGACTTCAATTCAAATCCAAGTATCATGTTGTACATGTATTTCATGTCATCATCTATCAGAAATTGCAGAAGGTCCTACTAAACCAAGAAATTATACGAAGTATCACTATAGAAGCATTTCCGTCATCTTGAGATCCACATACAACTTATTATCCAATGGATTACCACTTCATATTCCTTGTAAAACCATGCACAGTTTACCCCAAAACCCTACAAATAGGTAGGATTTACTCACCATATTCTTCAAGGGAAATGAGAGAGGATCAGTGGAGGACATCAGAAACCAATGATTGGAGGCCTCTCAGCTGCTAGCTGACCCTGATCTTTGAAGCTAGATGTCCTGGTAGTAAACCAATATATTTTGTTGATTGAGTTTAAGTTAACCATTGGTTTCAATTGGAGAGATTTTTTGAGATCTCAATCAACTAGGTTGTTCTCCTACTAATATGTAAGAAAAAATCGTGAAAAAAACCGTCAAGAGCTTTTCAGCGATGACTGCTTTGACATTCAAATTAGAAAGGATCACTCAGAATATAGTGGACAACTAAGACTAATATTAGTCATTTTCTTTTGAAAACTTCATTCGCTTTATAGATTAAGAAAGTAATTTAAGGGATTCATGTACCTATGATTTCTACCTTGCTCTCATTGAATCTTTCATAACTAATCGTCATGATTCTCGGATTCTCCAGGAATCAATCTTCAAGAATTATTATCTATCAGTTTCCATGAATTCTTAGATGCTTTTGTATGTAGGTTGAGCCTGCCATATTTTTCTAATTATCTCAGAATTAGATGAGTAGCTCTCACAAAGCTGAACTAAATTGACCTTGGTGATGTTTCCTTCAAATGCTATCCTCAGTTACCTCAGTCAGTAGCTTTGCTTAGTTGTTTGGCCTGCAACCTTAGTTTCAATTCACTTTTGGTTTAACTATTTTCATCACGATGTATCATCAGTACTCCCTAATTGTAGGCTCCGATTTTTGAAATCAGAGGGTGGAGTTACTTCTGTAGTTCCTTGTCCACTAGGCCGTGTTGATTTAGAATGGGTCTCCAACTACTTTGAATCTTTGGAATTCGAGCTGTCGCTTCATCAAATTTTGAGTGATGCCAGTCACTATGACTCCTCGAAAAATAAGCTGTCAATTCGCCATACCACGCATGGCATAGATTACTAATAGATACGACCTTTTGGAATCTAAGTCATCGCTTTATCAAATCATACAAAATTATTAGAATTCGTTGCCTTTCGAGATGACGACCTTGTGCCATCCTTTTAAATATCAAGACAGTCCTCGATATTGAGATGTGTACCTTATGATTTTTACCCTAGCTCATAATTGGTGACTTTCCCGAATGGGTGACATGTGTTTCTTGGATTTGAGTGATGATCCTAGACTCATGCCCCTTAGACTTCCTTAGCCTAAATCAAGCCACGTGGTGAAGCTTTGACTATTTGGAAAGGGCTATATAAAGGACCCTTTATCCTTTATCCTTCATTTTTGGCCATCTTATAGGCTTGAGCCTTCCCTATTCTAATTAGTTTTTGCTCCACTTGTTAAGTCTATTCTAAATGGCGTTCTCATTTGCTCCTTCCTCTTTCCAAAAAGGATCATCGTAATAAAGTGTAGGCCTGGATTGGCAACCTTTGAAAGGGGAAAAAAAATAGGTTTTTAAATAATCAAATAAGTTTTCATTAAAAGTACAATAAACTCAAAAGCACTTCAAGCCCAAGTAGATGATCAAATCTCAATTAGAATTAGTAAAATAATTAAAACATAAGACAATGATCAATCTAAATTAAATATAAGATAACTTCCAATCAATATCAAACTAAGTGCAAAGGTAGTAGAAAGAGTACGAACCAATATATGTGATTTGATGACTAATCACGCCTACTCTATGATCTTTTCCTCAATACCGAGGACTTAAATTTATTACTAGAGTTGTCACTTCATTAGAGTGAAATCACACCTTTATAAACTTGCAACTTGTGAGTGTCACTCCCCACTTAAACTAATCAGCAACTTCTTACAATATCAGAAGTGGACATTCTCACCACTCTCCTAAAACTTAAACGGGTACTCCTCTTCTAACAAATTAGAAGAGTTATAATAATAAAAATAAAAAAAGTTAAAATACTTACAACAAAAGTTTCTTAATATTTGAGTACAAGGACATTTGAGGATGTAAAAATTAATGCCTATTTGAGCTCTTGTTAGAGTTGGAAGACTTTGGGAGAAGGATTCTTGCTCTAAGAATGTGAAAACCTAATTTTCTCATTGAGCAAAGATGTCCCAAGCCTTTATATAATTTTTAGAGCAAGAAATCAGCTATTTGAAAATCACTTTGGTTATCTCTATCGAGTTCTGATATTTAGATCTTAGGGTTCAAGAGTTCAAAATATCTGAATAGCTAAATTAAACTAGCTGTTATACTGATAGCACCAGTTTCAACATCCAATCACCAAGTTTGGGTGCCCAAACCAGCTAGATTCAGGCATCCGAATAGTACAACTAGATGACTAGTACTATATCGAATGTCCGCCTGAGAGCATGAAATTAGCAGCTTTTGATCTTTGGTCGTTTAAACCTAAGGTTTAGCTATTTGAAGCTCTCAGTAATCCCTAGAGTTTCTTTGCTATATTTGGATATCTAAACTCTAAAGTTCGGATATCTAAAATTTTTAAAAAAATCTTAACTAGTTCACTGCAACTTTAGTTCTTCATAACTAATCTTGGATAGAAATAATAAGCTAGTAAAGACATTTTAAGATGAGTTTGGGTGCTAACAAAAAACTTAAATAAATTAGCTATTAAATCCTCAAGAGTTTTGATATTTAGATCTTAGGGTTCGAGAGTTCAAAATATCTAAAGAGCTAAATTAAACTAGTCGTTATACTGATAGCACCTGTTTCAAAGTCCGATCACCAAGTTCAGGTGCTCAAAACAGCTACATTCAGTCATCCGAATAGTACAACTAGATGACTAGTACTGTATCGAATGTTTGCCTGAGAGCATGAAATTAGCAGCTTCTGATCTTTGGTCGTCTGAACTTAAGGTTCAGCTATTCGAAGCTCTTAGTAATCCCTAGAGTTTCTTTGCTATATTTGGATATCTGAACTCTGAAGTTCGGACATCTAAAATTTTTTTAAAAATCTTAATTGGTTCACTGCAACTTTAGTTCCTCATAACTAATCTTAGATAGAAATAATAAGCCAGTGAAGACATTTCAAGATGAGTTTTGGTGCTAACAAAAAATTTAAATAAATTAGCTATTAAATCCTCAACTCAACATAAAGAAATTAAAATTCTAAACCTATGAGTCTTGGGAGTTGATCTCGCATCTTGAGAATACTTTAAGCCTTCATCTTGATCCTCAAGTTTCATCTTCAAGATATTACCCTCTTTATCATAGAGTCGTTATCTTCATCATACAATGTGCTTTATTTTGAGACTTGATGCTCATTGAGTTTGGATGATTATTGATAATCCTGAAGCTTACCATTACTAAATAAACTTGTTAAATTCTAGTTTAATCATTATCAAAATCCAAAGGGCAACACAAGGAGGTTGCCGCTCCAACTATCAAGGCAATTATAGCTCTATCCATCAAGGCAGCTGCAACTCCGTTAACCAAGACTACCGCAACTTTAACCATTATTTTGAAGCTGGTGGCACCCACTACTAGGATTTAGGGTATTGACGAATCGAGATCCAAGCCCATTCCAGTGATTGCCCTCAGGCTTGTCACTCTATCTTCCTCCGTAGAGACTCATTCAAGACCTCCTATTGCCTTTGTCTCGATGGCTCCAGTTTCCATCATGAGTTTAGCTTTAAGTAAATCACATTTTAAACTCTTTTTGGTCATGAAATGACATTCATGTGAACCTCTTATGTTGAATTGAACAAACCATCATGTGAACTTTAAAATAGGATGCAGAATCTAGAATAGAACATAATTTTGCACTTTTATTATGTGTCTTTGAAGTAAGGATTTAGATTTTTGAATCCACCCTCTGAGAGAAAGATAGATAGGTTCATCCGGGATGACCTAGGAGATTGAGATTTTGCCCTCGACCAAATAGTGCTTAATATCTTGAAGTTCATTACTACCTTTTGAGCCTTAGCACAATCCAAAGGTTTCCCCTTGATAGTAGAAATACTTATGGATGCTTTCGAGAGTTGTCGGGCTCAAATATTGGAGGTAGGTGACATTTTACTCCCAAGAAATGGTGTAGATTATTTATCTTAAACCCTAACTCTATTCACTTCTGGAAAGACCATCCCATTAAAGTTTTCAGAAGAATACACCAAGATCTTTCCTGTAGATGGGGTGATCCTTCTTCGTACTGGACTGACCTTAAGATACACCTTGAAGTCCACCAACCTTTTATCTCCTAGGTAGATGAGGTCAAGAGTATTAGGGTTGCCCCCGCACGGTCCAATGATACCTATCTATTAGAGCACATTTTATCTATGGCTTGGATAGCCAATATGCACTTGGACCTTCATACTTTGATTTTTTGATGATCTTTTCTCAATTTAATGATTAGTTTTGACCCATGCAGGATTAACTCAAATCTCATTCATGAACGAGTATCTGAGGCAATAAGCAAGTGCTCCTTGAGCATCTTTGGCTCAGCCTACCTGAAAGCCATCCTCTAAAATACTCCCCCATTCCTCCCTAGGTAGCTACTCAAGGCCACAAAAAGAGGAGTGAAGAGGAGGAAGTAAGCTGAGGTGTGAGTGAGGGGGTGATAAGGAAGAGGTAGGTCACACCTCTCCCTTCCAACTCTCCATCCCAAGTTAAAGCTACAAAAGACCATATCCAACCACTGAGCTCCCCTACTGCGAAGGCCACCAATTGTTGGAAGAAGGTGGTTGGTGCTTCCGCTTTTGCTCCTCTGCTAGCTTGCACCAAGGTGTGGGGTTGACCCTCTTTTGGTTGCTGGGGCTCCTTGAAGGAGGATGTTAGTGCTGAGGAGTACTTCCTTAGAAACTTTGAGAATAGCAAAAACCTTGCCATAGCCTGACTCCTTGATGACGGAGAGCCAAAACCTATGTTGATGTAAGTCACCTGAACTTTCCTTTTAGGTGCCTTTTAGTTTTTTTTGCATTAACCTAATTTTTAGCTTGATTATAGGTGCTACATTTTTTTCATTATGTAGACTAGTGATTCTTTGAGACTCAAAGGTAAACAACAATTGAGAATAATAAAGCTATTAAGGCAAATGAGGATCTAAATCTCCTCTATTCTCAGTTTGAGTCCTTCCACCTTAATATGGAGGAGACAAAGAAGAAGATAGAAGAGGAGAAGAACCTTTTGCAGGCTGAGTGAGATTTGGCCTTAATGAGGCTAAAGGACCTGGAGGATTAGTAGAAGGCCAAATTAGATAAGGTGAAGGATGAAGTGGTAGCCACATTCTGTTGAAGCTTAGAGTACTCAAAGGCCTTGAAGCTATGCAAGATGCAAGCTGTCCTCGAGTTCAAGGCCCATGATGAATACCTTTGAGAATGGGGACCACTCTCCACCAACTCCTTAGACTAGGGCTACCGCTGCTGTAGGGACATGGTGAAGAAGACCCATAGTAAACCCTATTTTGAACTTGATGACCTCCAAGTCAAAATCTATGATGATTTGAGGATCCGCCACCTTAAGTGGGAGAATGAGGAGATTCTCCAAAGGGAGACAGAAGCTAAGGAGTCCAGAGGGGATGAAGCCAATCCTCAGGAATCTGCTACACCAAAGGAGTCCATCGAGCCTCAGACATCCTCCAAATAAGTCTTGTACTTCATTTTTCTTCCTCCAAAAAAGGTAAACACTTCTTGCCTAACTTAGATAAAAAGTAGTTGAGAGATGCCAACCGACCTGCGAGTCTTTGCATCTCCTCGATAGAGCTTGAATACTTCATTTACATGACTACTTAAATCTTCTTAGGGTTTAGCTTCTATTCCTCATTCCAAGATAAGACAGCCAAGAAACTTTTCTGAGCTTGCTCGAAAGGTATGCTTTTTCAAATTTAGCTTCATGCTGAACTTTCAAATTGTATTAAAAGTTTTTTCTAGATCCTCCAAGTGCCCATCACCATGAAGGCTCTTCAAAAACACCACATTCCTCCCAAGTTAGGCCTCAAAAATCTTATTCACCATCCTTTGATATGTCAACCTTACATTCTTTACCCCAAAGGGTGTTGCAATGTAGTAAAAGGTACCATAATAAGTGATAAAGACAATCTTCTCCTCATCCTTAGGGTGTATCCAAATTTGATGGTAGTCCAAGAATACATCAAGAAAACTTAGGAGTTAGTTTCCTAAGATAGAATCAATAAGTTGGTCTATATTTAACAAATGATAGCTATCCTTTAGGCAGACTTTATTCAAGTCGGATGAAGTCAATGCATATTCTCCATTTGCCATTGGACTTTTTCACCATCACAACATTGGCCAGCTATTTTAGGTAGTGAACTTCTATAATAAATTATGCATTAAGAAGTTTACTTACCTTCTTGGTTATAGCCTTTCAGTGCTCGGGGGTGAAGTGCCTCTTCTCCTACTTGACCAGTTTATAATTTTTTGCTATAATGAGCTCCTCTTATGTGATCGAGGGGTCTATACCTAGAAGATCTTAAGGAGATCATGCAAAGACATCTTGACTTTTCTACAAGAATTTCCTTAGTTTAGTATGCAAAGGCTCTATGAGATTCACCCCGAGCTTCAATGCTTTTCCTGAGCTTTCATTGACAACCATGTTGACATGCTACTTAATAGGCTTGACAAGCACCATTTTTGGCTCAATGACAAATTTATTAACTTTATCTACCATCGAACCCTTGCTCTTCTAATTGGGGTTATTTTGCCTCTTAGTTTCCTCACACTTCTTAGTGAGGCTTTCATCAGCCCATGGTTCACCTGTGCCATCTTTAATCATAAATCTCATAACTATATGAAAGGTTGAGATTATTGCTTGGAGCTAATTAAGTGTTGGATGACCCAATATTATATTATAAGTAGACCGGGTCCAGACCACCACAAAACTTAATTTGATTATACTGGTATTGGGGTTCTCTCCAACTGTGAGAAGTAAGTTAATTATGTTGAATGGGGTAACTGAGTCTCCTATAAATTTAGTGAGCATCCTGACATATGACTCCAGTTTATGCTTGAACTTCATTTAATCATAAGCTTAAGTGAACAAAATATTTGCTCAGCTTTCTATATCTATCATAATATGTCACATTATGTAGCTGTCAAGATCACCGAGATTACCAATGTGTTGTTATGGGGGTACTAAAACTTCCTCTAAGTCTTTTACAAAAAAGACTATGTCTCTATACTTAAGCTTATGGTGTTGTCTCTTCATCTCCTCTTTGAGTTACTTCTGCTCCCCCATTGAGGTTTAGCATTTACTAGTCAATGCGAAGGCTTCACTTTAAGTTTGTAGACTTGTCAAAATCATATTGAGGTTACCCTTGATTGGCAAGTTAAGCAACTCGGGGGTAGGATTCCTTTGGGGAGAATTCTGTGAGCAAGTCTTTCAAGCATGGGTTTCTTTAGCTTGTTCATTTCGATGAACAAATAGTCTGAGGTAGCCTTCTTTGATGAGACTTTCAATTTTATCTTTGAGGTACCTGCATTCTTTAGTATTATGGCTATAATTTCAGTAAAAATGATAATATCTTTATTTGTCTAGACTTTGTTTAGAGGCAATAACTGGCAAGGGCCTCTGCAAAAAGTCTTGATGTTTAACTTGAGTCAGCACCTCAGACCTTGAATTGTTCAAGGGTGTATAAGCTTGAAACTTGGGTCTACACTCCTTTTGTTCAGTTATAGGCTTCTTTGGCTCAGCAAACTTGACCTCTTGAGATTCCTTCTTTAGTTTGTTGCTTCCCTCAGATTTTCTTTTAGCTGAGATCACCTCTTTAGCCTCTGTGTGTTCTTTGGCTAGTTGGATGAATTTTGCCAAGCTTCTGGGAGGTTAGTGGG
The DNA here is from genome assembly GCA_005019695.1 of Trichopus zeylanicus subsp. travancoricus. Classification (NCBI taxonomy): domain Eukaryota; kingdom Viridiplantae; phylum Streptophyta; class Magnoliopsida; order Dioscoreales; family Dioscoreaceae; genus Trichopus; species Trichopus zeylanicus. The sequence continues at coordinate 114,588 of RXID01015248.1, read as the reverse complement.
CCATCTTATATGCTACTCGAGTTTGCTAGATTCCATTAATTGTGACAGTGAGGATAATGGAACTATCTAACTCGATGCCCTCTAGCTGAGCTCTATTAAACTAAGCTAGATAGCTACTTAAGCTCTCACCTTCTTTCTATTTTAGCGTTAGGAGTGTAGAAGGGTCCTTCCATTGAGGTATCAATGAAATAAATTACTTTACAAATCATTTGTCAAGTCATCAGAATAGGTTATGGAGTACCTTAAGAGTCTCGAGTACCGGGCTTGGGCTTGACCTTGTAGTGTCATTGGAAGCACCTTACTCATGGTGGAGTCCCATGCTCCTTGTAGGATCATGACATTTTTAAATGTACTAATGTAATCCACTGGATCCTTTGAATAATCATATACCTCATAGGGAGGCTGGCAAATTATACAAGAGAGTTCACTATTTTTTGGAAATTAAAGGAGCATCATACCTTATCTAGCTTAGGTGAGCTAGTGCCCCTAACCTTTCCCAAGTTGCATTAACATAGCCTCCTTGGTACCTTTTGTGGCCTTAGCTGAAGCTTGACTAGTATGTGTATAATATGTAGCCTTGTCAGTTGGATTACAAGTGGGATCTTGCCCATCATAATCCCTCAAGGCTTGATACTGAAGTAAAACTACCACTGAAGGGTCATAATGACTTGGGTGGTGATACCCATTTGGGTGTACTTGGCTCATTGAATGTGTCTGTGACTCATATTATTGGTTTGGTGTAACACCTTGGGTTAGAGCTTGAACTTGGGCTTGAGCCTATTATTGAGTGTAGTGAACCTAGAGGTTTTTCATCATCTGAGCTTGGTTTTGTAATTGCTAGGTCTGTAGATCCTGCATGACCTATGCCTGAACCTTAAGCAATAATGTTATCGATTAGATAGCAATGGCCAGGGCTTGGAACTCATGCCGGCTCACTGAGTTGGTAGGACCTGACAAGACCTCAAAAATAGTTGATATGGGGGCTCCTTGAGGCTATTGTTGTGTTTGGTTCACTGAATTGACTTGCTAAGCCGGCTCACCAAGTCCACCAAACAAGTTATGTGATTCTGCTTGCATCAAGATTATTTGCCTCCTAGGTGAATTCCTAGATGATAAGGGTCTTGGTGCTCTAAGTGGCATGGCCAAAAGATTGTCGGAGACCTCTTAGATTAGCAGTAGGGAGAGATAGAGTAGATCTTAATCAAAATCACCAATTTGTTGATGAAGCTTGGCTTGCCACTGGTTTATGTTTGAGAGGATTCTCGAGAGCAATCCACTAAGCAGCTCTCCCACTAATATTTGAGAGAAATACAATCATAAAGGAGAGGGATGGGAGCTCTCCAGCGATGGCTACTCCGACGCTCAAGTCAATAAGAATCACTTAGAATATAGTAAAGAATTAAGATTGGCATTAGTCCCTTACCTCGAAAAACTTCATCCTCTTTGTAGATTGAGAAGGTGGTTTGAGGGGCTCGTGAACCCATGATTTATACCTTGATCTCATCGGATCTTTAGTAATTGATTGCTATGATTCTCGGATCCTCTAAGAATCAATCTTTAGGGATTATTATCCATTAGTTTCCATGGGTTTAAGATGATTTTTGCTACAATAAAATTTAATTAGAATATGATTAAAATTAAGACTTACATGCCTCTAAATTATATCTCAAATGTGAGTCTCAGTTAAACTTAAACTGTATTCGAGTTTGACTGAAAATTGAGCTCAATTTGAATATGAATCATTGGGGAGTTTAGGCTTAAGTTAGGCCTAATCTAAATGGACTGAGTGGGCTAGATATTTGAATCAAAATTGGGTCCAAAATCTATCTAAAATCTAGACTAAAATGATAAAATATAAAAATTTTGTAAATAGGTCCATTGACTGAGTAAATCTTCATAAATGAGTCTTTGGCCGGATTTTTCTTACAAAGAGGTCCCTCGGATAAAAATTTTATAAGAAAATTTAATAAAACCTTGAAATTGCATACAAAATTTAGAATTTATGAATAAACCCCTCTAAATTTTATATTCATAAATAAACCCCTAGAATTTTAATTTTTGCAAATTAGTCTATTGAAAATTTTTATTTGTGAAGAAGTTTAAATTTTATTCCAAAAAAACCTTGAAAGTCTTAAAATTTTATAAATAATTCCATTTTACAAATTTTTTTTAAATTTATAAAATTATAATTTAGTCTAAATTTTTCAAAAAATTTGCAAATATCCCCCTTATGAATTTAATATCCAAGATAAATATAAATGTTAAAATGAGTATTATTTGCAGCAAATAATACTCATCTAGTCATATTCATATCTATCCATAACCAATTCAAACAATAAATCATTATCCATAGCTAATTCTCATTCAAATAAAATCCTCATCCAAATAAATTTTTATCTAAATAAATCCTTATCTAAATAAATTCTCATCTAAATAAATCCTAATCCAAAAAAATCCTTATCCAAAAAAATCCTCATCTAAATAAATTCTCATCTAAATAAATCTTCATCCAAATAAATCCTTATCCAAATAAATCCTCATCTAAGGTAAAACAGAAATAAATCTCATTCATATCAATTTATCTACATTCAAAATTTGAACAAAAAATCATTATCCATGTCCATAATTTGAAATTTTAAATGGAGATGGTTTGATTCACTCATGGGCTATAAAAACCCTAAAAGTCCTGCAAAAAAAAGAGAGGGGAGATCATATCCTAGAGACGGGGATCAAAGAGGAGAGTTGTACGAATTGGAAGAAAAGAATGAGTAACATAATAGTCTGGAGATGAGGGATCCAAGGAATAAGAAGTAAAAGTAGTGATTCCTTAACTTATTTTCTTTGCTTTTTTCTCTTCTTCCTCCCTGCTTTGCTCTTGTCTCTGTTCCCATAGGTTCTTCTTCATCGTCCTGGGACTGACCGATGTCGGTCTATAGTTTAGACTACACTGAATTATACTCGTAGAATCTTTGGCCCTTACCTCGACACAAGCCACTGCCAAATCCACCGTGATCTTGCTTTGTGCTGTCATTGTTGCCTTTGTCGGGCCTACCTCATGGCTTCTTTTCACTGAACAAGCCACAACAACCCACTATGCACCCTCCGCTTACGTCGGCCATCAATGCCTCTGCCTCCAGTTTGCTCAAGCTTCACCTTCATCTCCTTGGACGTTGCTCTACCTCACCACCAAGAGGAATCACTGGATCTAATTAGGAGACAGTCTGATCCATTGGGAAGTAGTTTTGTTGCCATGGCCTAGTTGTGAAGAAGAAAACAAGGGTTTAGTTTGGTTTATGCGAGGAAGAAGAAGAAATAGAAGGGGAAAAAAATAAAATAAAAAAGTAGTTATATGAAAAAGGGAAAATCTAGGCAAAAGGAAAAGGAGAAGGATTTCAAGCTTGAAATAGAAGAAAGAAAGAAAATAGAGAAAAAAAAAATACAAAAAGTTGTCTTGTAGAAAAAAAAGGAAAATCCAGCAAAATAAACAAAAAAGAGTTTTCAACATCGTGGCCACCCGTGACCCTCAGCAATGAAGGTAGTGAACCCATGAACTCACTGTGATCACTCACAACCCCTTGAAGACAGTGAACCTATGACCTCGTTATGGCCATCCGTGGCCTCTTGAAGATGGTGAACCTATGACCTCACTGCAGCCACCTGCGGTTTCTCAAAGATGGTAATGAAGATGGTAAACCTATGATCTCACTTTGGCCACTTGTGGTCCCTTGATGATGCTGAACCCGTGACCCTGCCATGGCCACCCGCGGCCCCTCAAAGACGGTGGATCCCTATTGCCACTAGCCAGACTTTAAGCATACACTTAGCCAGCATTCACGCTAGTGCCTTAGCTTGTCTTCAAGCTCACATCCAAGCCAGCATTGGGCTCACACTCAGCTAGCCTTTGGGCTCGCACTCAGCCAGCCTTTGGGCTCGCACTCAGCCAACCTTTAGGCTCGTACCCAAGCTAGCCTTCGGGCTTGTATCTAAGCCAACCTTTAGCCTCACATCCAAGTCAGCTTTTGTGCTCGTATTCAGCTAGCCTTCAGGCTCCATCCAAGCTAGCCTTTGGGCTCATATTTAAGTTAGCCTTTGGGCTCGCACTCAACTAGTCTTCAAGCTCATGTCCAAGCTAACCTTGGGTCTCATACTTAGCCAGCCTTCTGGATTGCACTTAATCAGCCTTTGGGCTTGTACTTACCTAGCTTGTAGGCTCGTATCCAAGCTAGTCTTCGGGCTCATAGTTAGTTAGCCTTCGAGCTTAAACTCAACTAGCCTTTGGGCTCACACTTAGCCAACCATCAAGCTCACACTTAGCTAGCCATTGGGCTCGTACTTAGCTAGCATTCAAGCTCGTACTTAGCCAGCCTTCGGGCTCACATTCAAGCTAGCCTTCAAGCTCATACTTTGTTAGCTTTTGGGCTCACACTTAGTCAGCCTTTGGGATCACATTTAGCTAGTCTTCTGGTTTGCATTTAAGACAGTATTTGGGCTTGCACCCAACCAACCTTTGGGCTCACACTTAGCCAACCTTCGGGCTTGCACCCAGCTAACTTTCAAGCTCACACTTTGCCAGCCTTTGGGCATGCACTCAACTAATCTTTGAGCTCACCTCCAAACTAGCCTTCAGGCTCGCACTCAGTCAGCCTTCAAGCTCACACTTAGCCAACCTTTAGGTCATGCTCAACCAACCTTCGGGCTTGTACGTTGCCAATCTTTGGGATTGTACTCAGCTAGCCTTCAGACTTACATTTAGTTAGCTTTCAGGTTCATGTCTAAGCCAATCTTTGGACTTGCACCCAATCAACCTTTGAGCTTGCACTAGGCCAACTTTTGAGCCCACAAACTAAGCCTACCTTTTGGTTTGCATATCTAAAGTTGGCTATAGATTCACCTAAAATCATCATAAACAGTCAAGGACCCTCAAATCAAATTGATTAATGTGAAGTAACTCAGTCAAAACAAATGGACAAAGGCCAAGTTGGCCCAAATAGACTTCAACAGGTCAAAAAGATAGACAAAAATCTGAATCAAGTTGGATTCCAAAAATACCAAATTGAGTTGACATAAACCAAATAAACTTAGATTCAACCCTAATTAAACTCAAAATGGGTTAATTTAAAATCAAATTGAGTTCAAATCAAATCCAATTAGGATTGGATTTAGCTCAAGTCAAATCCTTAATTGGTTAAAATTAAGTTTAAACTAAAAGGGCAAACTCAAAATCAAGCCAGAACTAAGCCAGGTTGAACTTGAACTAAAACTAAGTTGAACTAAATTAATCTAAACTTGAACGAAAGTCTAGTAAATCAAGACTTGATAAAGGTCCAACACAAGGTCGAACTTGACTTAAGCTAAATAAAGTCAAATGTAGACCTGAACTAAATAGGGTTAAACTAAGTTCTACTAGGTATGCTGAATCTTTGACAATACTCCAAAGCTCTGAATAAAGGGTGATATTAGTATCCTGATTTGAACTAAAATTAGTTTGAATAAAACTAAAATAAGGTGAAATTGAGTCTCACTAGGTATGCTACAAAAGTCCTTAGCAACACTTCAAGCTATATCTAACTCCATAAGGCGTAGATGACACTATCAAATCAAAGAAGTTAATTGCCAATACACTCAAAGTCATTGGCCACACTTTGAAACTACTCAATCTTAGAAGCCATTGATGATATATCTTTCAAGTTATATCCAACCCCATAAGCTGTTGGTGATGTTGCTAAACCAAAGAAGTTATTCGCCAAAATGCTCCATGACCACAATTCAAAGCTATACTCACCCCCCTAAGCCGTTGGTGATGCCACCAAATCAATGAAGTCAACCAATAATATGCTCAAATCTATTGGTCACACTTTGAAGCCAGTCAACCCCAAAAGTAGTTGATGATGTGCTCTTCGAGTTAGCCAACCCCAGAAGTAGTTGGCGATATATTCTTCAAATTGGTCAACCCCAAAAGTAGGTGACGATGCACCCATCAAGTTAGTCAATCCCAATAACAGTTAATGATGCAATTCCTAAAGCTATACCTAACCTGATGAGTCATTGGTGACACTACCCAAATAATGAAGTTATCGCTTACACCTTATTGACTATGGAAACATTTTAAAAATCAAAGAAGTTATCACCTACTCCTTGTTGGCTAACTTCAAAAATCAAAGAAGTTATCATCTATACCTTTTTGGCTATGGAAACATTTCAAGGTCAATGGAGTTCTCACCAACACCCTATTGGTTAATGAAAATACTCCAACACAAACAAAGTTATCACTTATGCCTTATGACTAACAGAAACACTTCAAATCATGAAGTTGTTGTTGATATCAAAGCTATTGGAAATACTTAGAACTTCTCCCATTCCCTTTCATATCCCATGGAATGATGCCATCAACACCTATTAAAGACCAAGTCAATTTGGGTTAGATGTTATGTGATACAGCACAAGAGGAGCATGGCAATAGCACACGTCAAAGCTTCTTCCCCACTCTTTCTCTTTTCTTTATTTCTTTCATATTTTCTATAATTCTATGTTGAAACTCATTGTAAATTAAGGGTATACCCTTACTTAAGTCATGTATCTCTTTCTTAAAATCAATCAAATGCTTTGTTTTTTTTTGTGTCTATTTTATTAGCTAGGTTTCCCTCTTTAGGAAGTTTTTGACAATCATCAAGGTAATTAACAACAGAGGCTTACGTCTATTAGAAGTTAATATTTTTATAATACCTAATAGTGCACTTTAAGTTAAAATAAATCTTAATTTGTAATTTGAGGTTGCTTCCGAGGTTCTCGCTATTCTGGGTGGTCAATTTCGATCTCACACTATGAATACTTAGTCACTTCCATATATAGGCTGAGCCTACTATATTTCTTTAATTATCTCGAGAAGAGTAGCTCTCACAACATTGAGCTAACTTGACCTTAGTGGCATTTTCTTTCAATGCTGACCTCAGTTACCTCAGTTAGTATCCTAGGTTAGTAACGCGGTTTGTTGTTGTGGAAAATATCGATGTCCACCACAATTCACGATATAGAGGAAGAACAAAAAAGGAGAAAAGATAGAAGATAAGAGATATATGTGGGAAGACAATCTAGAGAATATTGTATTGATGAGGAAGAGAAAAGAGAAGATTACAACGACGGAGACGAAACTCCAATATCACTAATTCTCACAAAAGACTAAGTAGCCTGACCGTCACAAGACGTATTGAGAGTATTGATCTATATCTCTCTCTCTCTCTCGAAACCCTTACATCAATGGTGTATTGATAGATGTGGCCTAATGATGTTTGAGTCAAAGTAGAAGACTGACTCAAATAAGACTGCTACTAATTTAAGACTTCTAGTAGAAGATAAATCTAGATAAGGATTAGGCCCATTAAATAATTTCCTAATATAATTAAGACTAACCGGAAAATCCGGATTCGAGACACCATAAAGCCAACAGTTTGTGACCCAAGTTTCAATTCGCCTTTTGTTTGGCTCTTTTCAACATGGCATATCATCATATTTCAAAGCAATCAACATTGACATTGTGTTACTTTCTCACATTTTACATTTATTATCTTAATTTATTTGATCAAAAATAAAAATTTATGCAAATTTATAATTAGATATTAATCGAAAAATGCCAACTTCAATTTTTTTGTTCGTATCTTCTATTTTATGTTATTAATGCTTCTATTTCCTAAATTTGATGCTGTCATCTATTTCTAGCAAAAAATGCCAAAAAGACAATAAGCACATGAAAAAAAAGTCACCATTTTAATAGAGTCTGATACAATATACCAACACCGAACCCCCATCTAAGGACCCGATTCACAGTCCCAAAATTTGGGTTAAAATATACCAATTATGATTGACTTCTACATGGATCACTATGAGATGTTAGGGAAAAAATACCAATAATTTTGTCTCAGTCACAGAGTAACAGTAGTCTCGAACCTCGGATCACTAATCGCACAAGCTCTAGAGCTCACCTAGGAGATCTAAACTATTATCAATTTGTTTATCTAAGGATCACACTAATGAGGATTATATCCCCTGAAGTCCCCTAATTCCGTTTTGCCACTATATCCTCCAAAACGGTCCCCTCATTGTGCTCCTGACAACTATTAAGTTACACACATTATCACCTCCCACTACATGACAATAGGAGATATCGTCAGAGCACGGATATCCCCTTGCTACCCTAAAAACTCTTTGAAATTACAATTCAGCCAATGATTCTAAAGGACTCCCTCCATGAGAAGAAGAGAGAGGCTGCTAGTTGAAGGAAAGGAAGAAGGGAGTTCATGGTTGGAATCAAGGGTTGAGACAACCTCCTCACCATTCAATCACCAATGGGATAGAGATCATCATCTCCTTGAAACTTAATCAGAGGAAGAGAATCCTTTATCATCTCAGGTACTCTCTACACCATGGGATTGATCCCAAAATTTCATATAACTTGGGCATTAGAGTGACTTTTCCAGAGAAAATCCTAACAAGTTGTGACTTCATTTATGTTGCAGGTGTACCACAATTGACCTAAAGCTCAAAGAGGATTCAACTGATCGGAGCTCTATATCATGGCTCCTTGGACCTAATCATATTTCAACAATTAGTAATTTCATTGAGATCCCTTTGACAATGCTCCACCAAGATTCAATTTGGATACATGCCAGTAGTGGCACTACAATTCATACTCAAGAAGTTGAGGCCCCTAAAGCACCACTAGCTAGAGTTTTCCTTCTTGTATTTCCTTAGGTAGATGTGTTGAAATATCATCAGAGATGTTCTGTTGGTCAAGCTAGCCCATAATGTTGGTGAGCTAGTAGCACTTGACAAGGGGCACATGCTTTGGCCCCAATCTTAGATCTTGTTGGTGACTCGATGTGACACATCATCTAGGTGAGGTGATGTCTCGATAGGGTTCAACAACTATGTGATCATATCTATCCTTAGCAAATAAAGGGCTTAGCCAACAAGACCCTCGGTGATCATTTGTATGATAACATCATATTACCATGAGTAAGGTTTGAAGGGCAAGCCTGTGTGAAAATAATGTGCAAAAGATGGAATTCAGATGGTGCTCTATAAGTAACTAACCTATTGGGAGATTGAAACCAAATTACAAAAAGCTTGCTTTATTTATGAAGAAAGTTGTACATCAATTCTCCAAAGAGAGATTACAAGAGATGATTCTGAGTTTCAGAACAATAAAATTACATTAAGGAATTTATATATACAAGTCATATCTAGATAGCCATCACTAGTTCGGAGATAATGTCCCTGAGTTTGTCAAGTTGCTAGCAGGAGGAAAAGAGTTCTTCTTGGCAATATATTTGGTGATCCAACACTCCATCACCTCCTTGTGGACCCTACAAAGGAAGAGGTTGTGACAAACATCAAAATCAGGGTCACCAGATCGCTCAACAAGTCATATTTGGAATATGCATAGCCTTGCATAATCCCCATGGCTTTGTAGGTAATGAGCTTTTGGAAATATGTGACATAATACTGGAATTTGGCTGTGCCATCTCTATGTGCTTCTACAAGAAGATTTTGAAATTCAACACTATGGTGGAATTTTGACATGACCTAGGTAGCCTGTTCTTTAATCTATGAAAGCTCATATCTCCAAGTAGCCTCCCAAGACACCACAACTTTTACCTTCATTTGGGAAGTGGATAACCTAATTTTGAGTTGGGTTTCTTGCTCCCTCAATCTCTCTAAGTTGTCCAACACCTCTATCTTTGTGTTGGTGGCTTGAAACACCATCTCTCGATGCTCGAAGAACCACTCAATGACCTACTCAAGAACATTCATTGGCTGAATAATATGCAGAAGAAATGGTTAGTCTTGCAAATGGTCATCTTGGAAATCAACCAAGAGTTTACTTTTGCATGGTGTTCCATGATAACTTTTGAGAGATCCTTGTTTGACGATTTCTAAGTAGTAGAAGGTACCCTCTTTGTCTCTCTCTTCTTCTTTGTTTAAGTAGATTTTGTAACTCAACTCCGACTTCAAGTTTGACAAGAATTTGAGTTGGACTTTGAGTTTAATTTTTGATAGGTTGGACCCAATTTGAAGAAAATATGGGTAGAACTTTGGGCCCAAACACTGAATTGGGCCGCATCAGTCAATCACTTAACTAACCGATTGATCGGTTCTCATGTATTGGATTTGGCAGCACTTTGTTAGTCGACCAGTTCCTTAACCGGTCGACTAATTTTGATGAGCTGGGCCCAACATGACCTCTTAACCAATTGATCAGTTCCTTAAATGATCATCTAGTTTAGGTCAAGATCTACAAATCTGGAAATAAATCTCTCTCCAATCTCATCAACAATCAAAGAATTTTTCATAGGAGATTACAATTTTGAAATATATCAATCAGAAAGTCAAAGCTGAGATTTAATCCCATCAAATCTTGATAAAAAATTCAAAGTTATTAATGATCAAATTTGAAAATCTGTTCAATCTTATAAAAGTATGCAAAGATGAGCATGAAAAGACACAAAAAAATTACAGTGAAAAAGAGCATAAGAAAGACTACAAAATTTAGCATAAATTAGAGAGAAAGGAGATCCTATCACTAAGGAGGAGACTAAGAGATTGTCATCAAGGAAGTAAGGAGAAGTAAGGTTTCCATCTCTTCTTTATCTTTTTTTTTTGTTTTACTCCTTTCTCCTTGTCTTCTCCCTCCTATCCCATGCTCCTTGCTGCTCTCTCACTCCATCACCACCATGGTCACCCGTAGCTCTGTCTCCTCCCATGCCCCAGAGGATCCCCCTCACCACTGCAGTCCCCCATGACCCCATCTCCTCTTGTGCACCAGCAAATCACCATCCTCCTCAAGCTCCATTAACACCATGGTTACCCATGGTCTTGTCCTCATCATGGCATCATCTTGTCCATTGTGCCAAGCCATGGCCTCATAAAACTCCACTAGCTTGGGGTTGAGGCTAGTCATGGAGTTATTTGAAGAGGAGAAAAGTTGAAGACAAAGAATAAAGGATAAGGAAGAAGAAGAAATAGAAAAAGAGAGGAAGGGCATCCCACATGGAGGAAGAACAAAAAAAGTAAAAGGAAAAAAAAGAGGATGAAACAAAAAAAAAATAAAGAAAAGAAAGAAAGCTTCTCACGTAAACATGCTCCCATCAACTAGTCTAGGGTTAGCCTGTAGGCTCATCCAAAAACTAATTCTAACTTAGGGCTAACTAGCGAGCTCATCCAAAAGTCAATTTAGCCAAGGGCTAGCCTGTGAGCTTGCCCAAAAGTCTATTTGGACAAAACACCAGCTTATGGATTTGTTTGAAAGGCTATTTGTACCAAAGGCCAGCTTGTGGACTCACCTAAAAGTCCAAACAATCTAGGACTAGCTTGTAGGCTCATTCAAAAAGTAAATATTGACTAAAGGCTAATAATTTACAGGCTCACCCAAAAGTTATTCTAACCAAGGGCCAGCTTGCAGTCTTGCCTAAAAGTCAATTAAGCTAAGGGCTAGTTCGTTGGCTCACCCAAATGCCAATTCAGACTCAAAGCCAAACCACAAGCTTACCTAAATTGACTAAAGACTACCTTATGAGCTCGCTGAAAATTCAAAACAACTCAAGGTTAGCCCATAGACTTACCCAAGGTCATCATGACAACCCAAGGGCTCTCGAGTTCAAATAAAATTGATGACATAAATCAATTAAAATGACTCAATTACATTAAACTCAAGATAATTTGGTTAAAACAGATAAACAAAATTGAGTGAACTTGAACAAAGTAGCAAAAGGACTTGAATTGAGAAAATAAATGGACTAAAAATAATCATCAGTCATGCAAAAAATCTTCTACTAGTCATCCGATTTTCTAAATTGGCTGATCGATTCTTCTCCATCAAGAATAGGCACATGCTCTACCGGCTAATTAGTACCTCAACCAATTGACTAGTTTTGATAGATCAGAAAAGAAACCCTCTTTGTTGAATGATAGGTACCCAAATCGGTTGTCCAATTTTGATAAATCTGGAATGACACCCGCTTGGTCAGTCAATCGGTCACCCAATTGGTCATCCATTTAAGTCAAAAAATTGATGATCTAGGTTCAAATTCACTCTTGATCGGGGATTCAAATTGGACCGAGCCTTGATTGGCCCAAAACCTAGATCAATTAAGGTCCAAATCAAGTCAATCTAGAATCAAAACATATTCAAATTAAATTCCAATCAAATCAAATAACATTTAGACTAAAATAAATTTAAATTAAACTCTAATTGTGTCAACCCATATTAAATTCAAATTGAAATCCAATTGAGTTAGACAACATTTAAATAAGTCTGAATGAAACTCTAAATTGAGTCAAACCACATTAAACTAAACCATCACATGTTCAAATTAAAACTATATTCAAACTAAATTACAACTAGTTCAAATAGAACTCTAGATTAAGTCAAAACCACATTCGAATTAAACCAAAGCATATTTGAATAGAACTCTAAATTGAGTCAAACTATATTGGAACTAAATCATAATAAGTTCAAATAGAACTCACACTTCAAAGCTAAGCCAACTCCATAAGCTATTAGTGATGTTACCAAATTAAAGAAGTTAGTTACCAATACGCTCAAGGATTTTGGCTAGACTTCAAAGCTAAACCAATCCCATAAGTCGTTGGTGATGCTACTAAAATAAAAGAAGTTAATTACTAACATGCTCAAAACTACCAGCCATACTTCAAGCTAAATCCAACAAGCCATTGGTAATGCTATTAAAATAAGTTAATTTCCAACACACTCAAAGCTATCGGTCACACTTTAAGGTAAACTCAACAAGCTGTTAGTAATACTATCTAAAAATATTAATTGCCAATATCTTCAAAGCTATCAGCTACACTTCAAGCTAAACTGAATAAGTCATTGGTAATGCTAACAAAAGGAGTTAACTACCAACACATTCAAAGCTATTAGTTACACTTCAAGCTAAATCCAATAAGATGTTAGTAATGCTATCAAAAAGAGTAAATTGCCAACACACTCAAAGATGTAGGCAACACTTTAAGCTAAACCCAATAAGCCGTCAGTAATGCTATCAAAAGAAGTTAATTGGCAAAGCGATCATATTTCAAGCTAAACCCAATAAGCCATTGGTAATGCTATCAAAATAAGTTAATCACCAACATATTCAAAGCTGTTGGTCACACTTCAACCTAAACCCAACAAATCTATTGGTAACATTATCAAAAGAAGTTAATCACCAACACACTCAAAGTGTTGGCAACACTTCAAGCTAAATTAAACAAGCCATTGGTAATGCTATCAAAAGAAGTTAATTGCCAATATACTCAAAGATGCCGCCCACACTTCAAGGCTAAGACAAGCCTAAAAAGTCATTAGCGATGCCTCAGATCTTAATAGGGTTAACTAACATGTGTCAAGGTGTCAGCTATACCCTAAAATCATGTCAAGGATTAAATCAAGACCCACTTGAGTCAAATTCTATTTGATCTAGCACAAGGGAGTGAGATAGTGGCACACACCAAACTTCTTCCACTTCCTCTCTTATCTTCATGCTCTTTCATGTCCCACTAGGTGGTGCTTCAACTGAAATGAGCCAAGGTAGTTAGCCACACCCTATAATTAAGTTAGGTTATTAATATCTAGCATGGATAAAATCAAGACCTACTTAAGTCAGACTCTACATGGTCAAGGGCATAGGAGTGAGGCAAAAGGGCATATCAAGCCTTCCCAACTTTCTTTCTCATTTCATATTTTCTTTTCACAATCATGGATTTAAATTTATTAAATTGTAAAGTGAGAGAATGCTCTTAACTAAGCCATGTACCCTTTCTCAAATCAATCAAATGATACTATTTTGTGTGTCTCTATTTTATTAGCTAAGTTTGTTGCTTTGGGAGGTTCTTGAGAATTTTTGGGGTAATTAACAACAGGGGTTAGAGCTTGTTGGAAGTCATATTCCCACAACACTTGATTGCACACTCAAACCACCACACAATTTATTTTGTTATTTTGAAATCACTCCCTAGAGTCTTCTCCACTTTAGGTTGTCAATTTCAATCCCAAATATTTTTCCATACTCGGTGGGACATGACTTCTCCTCCAAGTGTAAAAACCTAGATAATACAATAGAGATATTACTAAGAGAGAATTACAATAGAAAACTAATCAATTGTGCTCTCTTTTAAAAAATAAAGTATCAAATAACATCAACAAAGAATATTCCTACCCCAACATATACCATCATCTTAGGGGAAGGATCAGTTATGCATTTACCTTAGTCGATGATCATCATGAGAGTAGCTGAAGCTCAAATCGAGTTCAGAACTATTTTTGAGGTTATCCAATTCAAGAGGGTGCATGCTAGTTCACCAACCAATGTTACAATCACCTAAGACAAATCCATTTCCCACCTTCCATCAAGGGGAAAGAGACTCAATGTCATTATTCCTAATGAGAAGAGTCAATCTAGTAAAGAGCTAGGAGCTATACTTTAACTAGTAAGGGTATTCGTCTTCTAAAGGCTAGGCCCAAAGTGAAACTTAGTCTTTGATTGCCTTCGCCCCACTCCCAATGAGGAGCAGCCAAAAGCAAGTCTAAACATATGCATGGATGAAAAAGGACTCATCCTGATTGTCACTGTGGGATTGAAATTAACCACTTGGGATAGTGAAGAACACAAGGAGTAATCTCAAAGCAACAAATCAAAAGTGTGGTAGTTTAAGTACACAATAAGGTATTGTGAGAACATGATTTTCAATAGGTAGAAGCCCATATTGTTAATTACTCCGACAATCATTAGAAATCTCCTAAAATGAGAAGCCTAGATAATAAAGATAGAGACACAAAAGAGAAAAAGAAATTATTATTTGATTAATTTTGACAAAAAATAGATGGCTTAAGCAAAAATATATCCTCACTTTATATTTTAATGAATTTGAATGCATAAATGACATGAAATAAGGAAAGGAAGAAGATGAGCTCAATGTTTGCTGCTGTTCTACTCTCACATGTTGGACTATACAGAGTTTAACTTGGGAAGATCCTAATTTGATCATTGGTGAATATCGATAATTTGATTTAGTAGTGTCATCTGATAGGACATGAAAGATGATGAGAGGAGTTTGAAGTGTTTCCAATAACTTTGAGCTTCAATGATAACTTCATTAAATGACATTGCCAGTGGTTTATTGGGAGTTTGAAGTGTTTCCAATAACTTTGAGCTTCAATGATAACTTCATTAAATGACATTGCCAGTGGTTTATTGGGATTAGTTTGAAGTATTTTTGATAGCTTTAAGCTTTGGCAAAAGCTTCATGTTTTGAAGTTTTTTTATTAGCCAATAAGGCATTGTCGATAACTTTATGGTTGAAATATTTTCATAGCCAATAAGACATAGGTAATAACTTCATAGTTTAAAGTATTTACATAGCCAATAAGGCATAGTCAATAATTTTGTTTGGTTTAAAGTATTTCCATGGCCAATAAGGCATAGGAAATAACTTCATTGTTGAAGTGTTTCATACCCAATAAAATGTAAGTGATAATTTTGTGGTTGAAGTGTTTCTATAGCCAATAAGATGTAAGTGATAACTTTGTGGTTGAAGTGTTTTTATGACCTATAAGACATTCAATAGCCAATGAGGCATAGATGATGACGTCTTAGTTTGAAGTATTTTCATAACCAATAAGGTGCAGGCGATAACTTTGTTTGAATAAGATATTAAGCTGATTGACTAAGCGAGTTTAAGCTTACCTTAATTTGATCTAATTGATAATCAACAGCCTCTTAAGCATATTGTTGATTAAATTTGTAGTGTTACCAATGCTTTTGGGTTGGCTTAAGTTGAAAGCTAAGTCATCAATAGCTTCTAGAGTTAACTAGTTTTGAAGTGTGATCAACGGCTTTGAGTGCATTGGTAATTAACTTATTTGATTTGGTATCATCACTAATGTATGGGGTTGGGTATAGCTTTGAAGTATAATTGATAGCTTTGAGTGTATTGGTAATTAACTTCTTTGATTTGGTAGCATCATCAATGTATGGGGTTGGGTATAGGTTTGATGTGTGGTTGATAGCTTTGAGTATATTATCAATTAACTTCTTTTGAACAAGGCATTTTGGCTGATTGACTAAATAGGTTCAAGTCTACCTTAGTTTGACTTGATTTGAAGTGTTGCCAATAATGTTGGGTTGGCTTAGCTTGGAAGATGCATTGTCAATGACTTCTGGGGCTAACTTGCTTCAAAGTGTGACCAATGATTGTGAGCTTATTGTTGGTTAACTTTATTTGAATAAGACATTATGACTAACTGACTAAGCAAATTCAAGCCTATCTTAGTTTAGTTTGATTTAAAGTGTTACCAATGCCTTTGGGTTGGCTTAGCTTTGAAGTGTGATCAACAACTTCAATCATATTGTCAGTTGACTTTGATTGAATAAGATATTGTGGCTGACTGACTAAGTGAGTTCAAGTCTTACTTAGTTAAGTTTGATTTGAAGAGTTGCCAATGCTTTTGGATTGGTTTAGCTTTGAAGTATGGCTAATGACTTCAAGCATATTATCGATTGACTTCGATTGATCAAGGCATTGTGGTTGACTGACTAAGCGAGTTGCTACCTTAGTTTAATTTGATTTGAAGCATTGTCAATACTTTTGGGTTGGCTTAACTTGGAAGATGTATCATCAATAGCTTCTGGGATTGAATAATTTCAAAATGTGGCTACTGGCTTTGAGCATATTAGTAATTAATTTCTTTGATTTGGTAGCATCACTAATGTATGAGGTTGGATATAGCTTTAAAGTGTGACTGATAGCTCTTAATGTATTGGCAATTAACTTTTTTAATTTGGTATCATCACCAATGTATGAGGTTGGCTATAGCTTTGAGCATATTATCAGTTGACTTTGTTTGAACAAGGCATTATGACTAACTAACTAAATGAGTTCAAGCTATCTTAGTTTGGTTTGATTTGAAGCATTGCCAATGCTTTTGGATTGGCTTAGCTTTGAAGTATGGCTAATGGCTTCAAGCGTGCTATCGATTGACTTTGTTTGCACAAGGCATTATGGTTGACTAACTAAGAAAGTTTAAGCTTGCCTTAGTTCACTTTAATTTGATAATTGATGGCCTCTAAAGTGTGTTATCGATTAAATTTGGAGCATTGCCAATACTTTTGGGTTGGCTTAGCTTTGAAGTGTAGTTGACAACTTTTAAACATATTATTGGTTAACTTTATTTGAATAAGGCACCTAGCTGACAGACTAAGCGAGTTCAAGCCTGCCTTAATTTGCTTTGATTTAAAGTTTGAACTTGGTTTGGTTTAAGTCTAATATGATTCAGTTTAATATTTAGAACTTGCTTCAATTTGATGTTTAAAACTTGATCTTGATTTGAATTTGACTTGATTCAGTTCATTTGATTCAAGTCAATATTTAGAACTCAATTTCAATTTGAATTCGATCTAATTCTGTTTAGGTTAGGCTTGACCTTGTGTTGGACCCCTATTAGTTTCTTAATAGATCCTTAATAGATCTTGAATTCAAACCTTCAATGGGTTCTTATTGGATCTTTAATAGGTCTTGGATCTGACCTTTGATGGATTCTTGATGGATGCTTTGTGGATGTTGGATCCAATTCTTAATAGGTTCTTATTGGATCCTTATTCAACTCGCTAATGGATTCAGGTTCGATCCATATTGGACCCTTATTGGATTTGGGTTTGAACCTTAGTGTACCTATGTTCAAGTTCAAGTCAATTTAGGTTCAACTTGGTTTTTTTTAGGCTCAACTTGGTTCTAGCTCGGTTTGATCTAGTTTTGTTTTGAATTTGAGTTTGAATTGACTCGATTAGGGTTTTTTTAAACTTAATTTAATCTAATTAGAGTTTGATTTGAGTTTAATTTGACCCAAATTTGATCTCAATTTAACTTGATTTTGAGTTAACCTAGCTTGAACCCAATTAGGATTGAGTCTGAGCTAATTTAGTATGGTTTATCTCAATTTGTATTTTGGGTCCATTTTAATTTGATTAATTTTAGATCTAATTTGGTGGTCCATCTATGTTAATTTAGCTTTACTTATTTATCCTTACTGAGTTTGATTTGATTGAGTTGCTTTATGTCAATTGATTTGATTTAAGGGCCCTTAGACTATCATGATAATTTTGGGTGAGCCGATGAGTTGGCCTTAGTGTGTGAGTTTGGGAGCTGGCTAAGATGAGTGAGCTTGAAAGCGAGCGTAGAGATGTGAACTCGAAGGCTGACTTGATTTGGTGGGCTTAAACGCTGACCTATAGTTATGGTGGGCACAAAGGTTGGCCTATACTTTTGGTGGTCTCAAGGCTGTTCTATAGTTTTTGTGGGCTCGAGGATTGGCCTAGTTTTGGTGGGCCCAAAGGTTGACTTGATTTTGGCAAGTGCGAAAGCTAACCTGATTTCAACGGGCCCAAAGGTTGACCTGATTTCGATGGGCTAGAAGGCTGGCCTAGTTTTTGCGGGCCCAAGGATTGGCCTATAGATATAGTGGGCTCGAAGGTTGCCCTATAGATGTGGTAGGCTCGAAGTCTGGTTTGATTTCAGCAAGCTCGAAGGCTAGCCTTATTTCAGTAGGTTCAAAAGTTGTCCTAGTTTTGATGGGGCTGTAGGTTGGCCTATGGTTGCGTTGGGCCTGAAAGCTGACTTATAGCTTCAGCGGGCTTGAAGGCTAGTCTAAAATCTGTGAGCCCAAAAGCTAGCCTAGTTTTAGTGGGTTTGAATGCTAGCCTATGATTGTGACAGACCAGAAGGATGGCCTATAGTTTTAGGGGGTTCAAAGGCTGGCCTATAATTGGCAGGGCCAAAAGCTGGCCTAGTCCAATGATCCACGAACATGCAAGGCTGAAAATGGTCTTGATGGTGATGGGATCCATTGATGTGTATGGGGGCTGCAAGTGGCTATGAGTATGAAGATAATAGTCATGCAAGTATGGATGCGGTAGAGATGAGTGAGGCCCCGGGTGGTCGCGAGCATGGGGTGAACCAGCTCTTCTTCCTTTGAATTTTCTCCAATTCTCCTCTTATGTCTCCTTTCTACACTTCCTTAAATTATTATTATTATTATTATTATTTTACCATCTCAACTTCTCTTTCTCTTTTTTTTAAATGGCCAATTTATTATTATTATTATTATTATTTACCTAGAGTTTTTTTCCTTTCTTTTTCTTCACCTACCTCCTGTACCTCCTTTTCCATTTTTCTCAACTTTTACTATCCTTTACACCTTCAACTTGGTGGCTGGATCTAGCCTCAATCATCAATGAACAACAGCAAGGAGCTCCAGCTGGTGAGACAAGGGCACGGGGTGTGCGAAGGAGCTATGCAGAGTGGCTGGTACGGGAAGTAGGTGGGTTGTAGAGGCAGAGGCCGAATTGGCTACAGTGCGGTCGAAGGTAGGGTGGAGCTCATCAGAGGCAGAAACTAGATGGGCTACTGCGTGAGCAAAGGGTGCAAGGTGGGTTGTTGAAGCTTGTTTGGTCAAGAAAAGCTATGATGCAGACCAGCTAAAGAAAGAATTGTAGCATAGGGTGAGATCATAGCAGGTCTGGCGGTGGCTTGTAGCGAGGTACGAGTCGTAAGTTCTACAAGTGCAGTTTAGTGTAGCCTAGATTGTAGACCGACATTATTCAGTAGGATGAATATGGAAGACCAGAGCTAAGACAGTGAAGAAGAATTTATGGAAACAAAGACAAGAGCAAAGCAGGGAAGAGGAAGAGAAAAAAATAGAGAAAATAAGGTAAGAGATTACTTTCTTTAACTTCTCATTCTTGGCTCCTTCATCTTTAGACTATTATGTTGCTCATTCTTTTTTTTTTCTATTTATGGAACTCTCCTCTTTGATCCCTATCTCTATCATCTAATCTCTCCTCTCATTTTTTTTGCAGGACTTTTATGGTTTTTATAGCCCAAGAGTGGATTAAATTATCTCCATTTAGAATTTTGAATTACAGACATGGATAATGATCTTTTGTTCAAATTCTAAATATAGATAAATAAATGTAGATGAGATTTATTTTTATTTTACTTTGGATGAGGATTTATTTCGATAAGGATTTGTTTGGATAAGGATTTATTTTGATAATGATTTATTTAAACAAAAATTTATTTTGATGAAGATTTGTTTAGAAAAAATTTATTTGCATAAATATTTATTTGGATAAGGATTTATTTAGATGAGAATTTATTTGGATAAAGATTTATTTATATGAGAATTGGTTTGGACGAGGATTTTATTTGAATATAAATTGGTTATGAATAATGATTTATTATTTGAATTGGTTATGAATGGATAAGACTGATTACGAGCTGAGTGTTTTCTTTGTTGTAAATAATCATCTTCCAAAAATTCTAATTATTTGGTATTTCCATTTGACTCAGGCGGGCTAATTTGCCCCTTTTTTTTGTGAAAAATTTGAACTAAATTATAATTTTATCAATTCTAGGGGCTTTTGAAAAAAGACTTATTTATAAAATTTTGAAACTTTCAAGGTTCTTTTGGAATAAGATATGAACTTATTTGCGAATAAAAATTTTTGAGGGACTTATTTATGAAAAATTAAAATTCTAGGGGTTTATTTGCGAATATAGAATTTTGAAGGATTCATTCATATTTGAAATTTTATGGGAACTAATTTATAATTTTCAGATTTTATTAGATTTTTTCATAAAATTTTTATTTCAAGGACCTATGTGTAAGAGAAATCTAGCTAGGGACCTTATTGTAGCAATATATTTGATTTAGGGACTTATTTGTAACATATTTATATTTTTTTATTTTAATCCATATGTTGGATGAATTTTGTTTTGGCCTAATTTTGGTCTCCATATTCAGCCCATTCAGCCCACTTTAGTTTTAACCTAAATTTCTTAAGAATTCAGATTTAAATTAAGTTCAATTTTCGATTAAATTTGATTGTGTTTTAGATTCAATTGAGACTCATACTTGAGTCATAACTTAGTGGTATACCAATTTTAATTTTGATCATATTTTAATCAAATTTGATTTTGTCAAAAATTGCCTCAAATAATTACAAGAAAAGGCTACTAGAATTTTTATCCAACTTGGGAAGCCTACCCCTTGATTGAAGATAATCATCAGTATTTCATCTCTAATTCTTTTGCTCTAGTAAGTGGTTTAGAGAAGGATAAAATGAAGGGATAACCTTATCTTAAGATTGTAGTTAAGAGGTGAAAAATTAAACAAAATAATAAGAGCCACCATAAGGTTGCAACCCAGCATAATACCCTACGAAGGGAGGCCATTCACATTGTCGGAGTCATTTTTCATCATGACTTTGAAAAATATCGTGAGCCCATACCTCGGTCCACCAAGTGCCAAAACAAGGTTGCACAAATAAGACATATAGATAGAGATTGAGGAAAAAAAAGGCCCCTGTGAGCTAATTTTTGCTACCATGTTAAAGAGAGGGCATAGTTACTTGTGTAGGTTATTGAATTAGGCGACCCGGCTTATGGTGAAAGTTAACCTTGATCCAAGACATACTAAATCCAAACTTGATCCTCAAAATATGAAACATTATGTTTTGATAGGGGCCTTGGCCATAATTGAAAGCTCTAATAAAGAAATGATAGTAGAAGCACTACGAGAATAGTTGAGCCAATAAGGAAAAGAGAAATATGAAGGTCAGAAGGTCATAGAGTTGATGAAGATGATGCTACAAATGAGATAAAAGCTCGATAAGTTGGAGCAATCTCAACAATCATTTTAAATTGCAGATGTGGCAGAAGATGCACCTCTTACAGATGAAATCCATGAAAATGTAGGCACTTCACAAGGGTCTTCTCCACTAGTAAGGGATATCCAATCCCTCATATTAGGAATTCCTGATAACATGAAATTACCATTATGCATATAATAACAAGTGCAACGAATGGTGCATGCACAACTAAGACAAGAAAGTGATAATGGTGTGGCAAAAAATGCAGACAAACCATACTTTAATCATCACGACCAAGTGCCATATCCCAAGGGCTCTATAGTGCTTAATTTCAAATAATTTAATGGCCTTAGTAACCTTGAACAACATATAGCTTATTTCTTAACTCCATGTAGTGATTCAAGTAATAACCCCTCGTTGTTTCTCTACCAATTTTGAGCCAGTTTAACTGGGGTAACATTTGAGTGGTATGCCGCTTTATAATCAAAATCTATATAAACTTGGTTACAAATGTAAGAATTTTTCTGAATCAGATTTAGAGGAGTCCACAACAATATAACCATTGTAGACCTCATCTCAATATCAAGGCATGACAATGAATTAGTGTTGGATTATATCACATGGTGGAGAAATCTCAGTATTAAGTGTGGACAATCAATAGTCTAGTTTAAGGTTGTAAATCTAGTCATCAGTAACATAAGGAAAGATTGGATGACACCCTAATTAAGTACTTTTTCTATCCATACTTTCAAGATCTTATTATGTAGGTTAAGAAGTTAGAGAGGATTAGTCCACCAACCTTAGCTAGTTTATAAAATTTTGAACTAGAGAAAGATAAGACAAAGTTCAGGGAGCCTTTTAAAAGTGTAAAGGAAGCATTCACAATAAATACGCATAAGAAACCTACAAAACCCACCATGAATAGAGGTAATCCTCAAAAACTACTAACTCTTAGAGGAGATAGGAAAGTGGAACCTGTTATAATTTCAGGTGTGATAAATTAGTCTTATATCGGATATTAGATAGATAAAGTCCAATATATATAGTGAAAAAGACCCATATCCCATAAGCTTAAACTTTTGGGATGGTTTGGTGTTCGACCCACTATATTGATCTGGTTTGACACTCTTTCAGCTCCCCAATAAGTGGTATCAGAGCTTCAGGTTCGAAGCTATGCAAACTCTTACGACTGAAATTACTGTAATAATGTGACTGAATTGAGTTGCATGTTAGTCTTTCTTTGTTAGTATGAGTCAGACGGTGGAACTGGTCGAGTAAAAGAGTTCTTGATTAAGAGTATTAAATTGATGTGATCAAATCACACCTGAAGGGAGAGATTGTTATAATATCAGGTGTGATGAATTAGTCCTACATCAGATATTAGATAGCTAAAGTCCAATATATATATTAAAAAAGACCTATATCCCATGAGGTTAAGCTTTTGGAATGGTTTGGTGTCCGGCCCACTATATTGATCTGGTTTAACACTCTTGTGGCTCCCTAATAGGCACCATCCAACAATTATAAATAGAAAGTCAATAAGAAGTACCCTTTCAAAAAAGACAGAGTAGGCAAAATCTTTCAGGATGCTCTCAAATTAGGTCTCTAACTGGCAAAATGCAGAAAGCCAAATGAGGCTAACAAATGCTTTATTCAAGAGAAGTCAACTAACATTATGTATAAAGCCATCAATCATATTTCAAACTCAACTAACATAAACTTAAAATTGTTAGTGATGCTCCAGATTTAATTAACAATGTGCTACGAGACCATCAATTACCAAATTAGAAATAATTAGTATAAGCCAAATTTGGTAATTATTTTCTCAAATCAAAGATCAAAAGAAGTCAACTGATAAGTTGACAATCATCAGTGATACTTTAGTTTTTATTAAGGGTCAACTAACACAAGTCAAGATAGTTAGTCATGCTTTGAAATCAAGCAAAGTTATCAATATTTACGAAGGATCAAACTAAGCATTCACTCGAGTCAGACTTCACATGATCAAGTGCATGGGAGTGGGACAGTAGGGCACATCGAGTCTTTTCCACTTCCTGTCTCATTTCATATTCTTTTATGATTATGAATTTAAATTCATTAAATTATAAAGTGAGCATATGCCCTTAATTAAGCCATGTAATCTCTTTCTCAAATTAATTGAATGATACTTTCTTTTTCTTTTGTATCTCTATTTCATTAGCTAGATTTTCTTGCTTGGAGGTTCTTGACAGTTGTTAGAGTAATTAATAATAAAGGCTTGCGCCTATTGAAAGTTATGTTCTCACAACACTTGATTACACATTCAAACCACCCTCAATTTTCATTTGTTATTTCAAGATTGCTCCTTGGATTTTTTTCGCTATCTCAGGCAGTCAATTTTGGCTCCACACTTAATGCTTTTTGACACACAAGCTATATGCATCGAGCTAGCTATGGTCCCCCGACATCACAAGAAGATGAAATTCTTGGCAAAGTTTTATCAAAACCTAAAGAAGGGGGCATAATGCAATCAAAACAACCATGAAATCAAAAGAAAAACCTTTACCAAGTGCTATTCAATATGACGAACCACTTGATAAAGACATGATCCTCAAACTAAATGAATCTCTAGCAGAACTTGAGGATGGGAGACAAGCCACAATTGATGAACTGATGAAAATCAACCTAGGTTCAGAGGAGGACCGTACGCCAACCTTATCAACATACAACTCTTAGAGGAAAGCCAAGCCTAGCTTAAAGTAGTACTCCGAGAATATATTAATTGCTTTGCATGGAGCTAAAGGGCGATGCCTAGACTAGATCTTGAAGTCACAATCTATAAGCTAAACATCAATCTCAAAAACTTCTATGTGTCAAACAAGTACTTACGAAGATAAAACTCAATCTAAAATAAAAGGTGATAGAAGGAATGAAAAAACTGATTAAAGCAGGCTTCATCTGGAAAGGAAAATACCTAGATTAGCTTACAAGCATTGTGCCGGTCAAAAAGAGGAATGACCAAAGCCACATTAATGTGGACTATAGGGATTTGAATAAAGCATATCCAAAAGATAATTTTTCATTACCAAATATCAAAATTATGATTGACAATATGATCGATTTTGAACTATTCTCCTTTATGGATGGTCTTTCAGGGTACAACCTATTTGAGACAATTTTTGCCACAATTAAAATTAATTAAAATAAAATTAAAATTAAAACTATATGTCACTAAATTATGTCTCTAATGGGGTCTTGGTCATACTTAAATTGTATCAGATTTTGATCAAAAATTGAGCTCAAATCATTGAAAAATTCGAGCTTTAACTAAGTCTAATCTAAATGAGTTGAGTGGGTTGGATTTTTGGACTAGAATTGACCCAAAATTTATCTACAACTTAGGTCAATATGGTAAAATACAAGAATTTTACAAACAAGCCCTTAAATTGAATAAATCCTCATAAATGGATCTCTGGCTAGATTTTTTTAACAAATAAGTTTTTAGAATAAGAATTTTATAGAAAAACCTAATAAAAATTTTAAATTATAAATTAGCCTCGTAAAATTTAGGATTTGCAAATAAACCTCTTAAAAGGTCGATACTTATTATTTGATTCTTATGAATGTAGGATTTGCAAATAAACTCCTCTAAAATTTTTATTTATAAATAAATCCTTAGAATTTTGACTATTTATAAACAAGTCCCTTAAGAAGTTTTTATTTGTGAATAAGTCTAAATTTTATTCAAAAAGGACTCTAGAAGTTTCAAAACTTTATAAACAAGTCCTTTTTATAGAAAAGACCACTTGAAAATCATAAAAATATAATTTAGTTTGATTTTTTGAAAAAATTTATAAATAACCCCTTTATCATTTTATTGTTCGGGATGAGTACAACTTTCGAGATTTCTTCATCTACAACAAACAGATTTATACAAATCTCTTCACAAGCTCATTCAAATTTTGAATAAGCATATCCATATCCATCCACAACAATCTAATCTAAACAAAATTCATCCAAAGCAAATAGATGAGATTCTTAATTCAAATTTGAAAGAGATTATTTGTGAATCAATTAGATCTTCTCAAGCCCTATAAATTTCTTCATGTTCCTACGGAAGAAAGGAAATGAGAAGATTAGAGCATAGAGGATGGTAAGGAGGGATCAGAAAGGAGCAACAATTCAAAGAGCAAAAGATCAAATGGGAACATAGTAAAAAAAAGGTAAAGATTTTACTTCACTTTCTTTCCTTCTACTTCACTACTCTCTTTTGTCCTCTTTTGTATGAGAACCTCATCCCCATCCCACAAAGGGATGGGTTCGACTTGATATGGCTGGATCTAGCCATCTTCCCTGAGATAGTTCTTCTGCCCTGAAACCCCCTCACCACCGCCTTGCTTGTCTTCGCTCGAACCATATTACAAGTTCCTCTTCACTGTATTGTCGAACCTACACCTAAGCTTGGGGCATCTGTTGCTACCTTAGACAAGCCTTGATTATGAAGCTCGAGAGTAATGAGGCTCCCTTAAGTAGCATGTGTTGTACCGGGGTGCAAGTGGTAGTGAAGATAAAGCCAACGTGCCTCTGTGAAGCTATGGACACCACCAAATCCATGGACGTCATTATTGCGATGAAGAGGACACCACCAAATCCATGGATGTCATTGTTGCGATGAAGAGGACACCACCAAATCCATGGACGCCATTGTTGCGATGAAGAGGACGCAGGGGAGAAACAAGTTGGGTGAAGGAAAAAAGATAGAAAGAAGAAGAAGTACAAGAAAAAAAAAAGCTAATGTTGTATGTGGAGGCTAGCTGTGGGGTTAAAATAAAGTGAAAACTTGCTTTAGCAAAAAATATTTTTGAAAAAAATGAAGAGCAGTAAGGGCCACATGAGAGGGCTTGCTGCTAGAAGAGATAAAATTGTCAAAGGAAATTTTTTTTTTATTTTCTTGCTGAAATAAAGTTGTTGAAGTAGCCAAAATAAAAAGAAAAAAAGATAGGCCAAAAGAAAGAAGAAGGAGAAAAAAAATTAAAGAAAAAAAGCTACTACAAAAAAATAAATTTGACTAGTAGCGTTTTATCTCAATTTTTGAACTACCACATCATGGCTACATGTGATCCATGGCATGTTGGCAAACTCCACCAACACTATGACCACCTGTGACCCCTTGAAGATGGTGATAAAGATGATGGACTCTCAACATTATTATGATCACCCATGGCCCCTTGAAAATGGTGGATGCTCGATATCACTATGGCCACCGGCGGCCCCTCAAAGATGGTGATGAAGATGGCAGACCCCATAACCTCACTATAACCACTTGTAGCCTCTTGAAGATAGCGATAAAGTTGTTAGATCTCGTGACCTTGTTATAGCCACTCATGGCCTCTTGAAGACAGCGATGAAGATGGTGAAGCCTCATCACATCCAAATTAGCCTTCGGGCTCGCATCCAAGTTAGCCTTCAGGCTCGCACTCAGCTAGCCTTTGGGCTCACATCCAAGCTAGTCTTTGGGTTGTACCAAGATAGCCTTTAGGCTCATATCTAAGCCAGCCTTTGGGCTCACACTCAGCCAACCTTGAAAGTTGCACTCAGCTAGCCTTTGGGCTTATACTAAGCTAGCCTTCAAGCTCATACTGAGTCAGCTTTCAAGCTCATACTAAGCTAGTTCAGGCTCACACTCAACCAATCTACAAGCTCATGTCTAAGCTAGCCTTCCAGATCACACTTAGCCAACCTTTGGGCTTGTATTATGCTAGCCTTCAGGCTCACATCTAAACCAGCCTTTAGGCTCACACTTAACCAGCCTTGGAGTTCACATCTAAGCTAGTCTTTAGGCTCACACTAAGTTAGCCTTTTGGCTCACACTCAGTTAGCTTTCAAGCTCATGCTAAGTCAGCCTTCAGACTCACATTTAAACAAGCCTTTGGGCAAGCACTAAGCTAACCTTCAGGCTCACATTTAATTAACCTTCAAACTTTCACTCATCTATCCTTTAGTCCTGCATTTAAACTTACCTTCAGGCTTATACTAAGCTAGCTATTGGGCTCACACTTAGCCAACTTTTGAGCTTGCAATAAGCCAGCCTTCGGGCTCACACTAAGTCTGCCTTTGGACTTGCATCCAAGTCAGTCTTCGAGCTTACACTTAAGCCAACATTTGAGCTTGCACTCAGAAGGGTTTTGAGCTCACACTCAGCTAGCCTTCAGGTTCACACTAAGTGAGCCTGTGAGCTCATACTCAACTAGCTTTTGAGCTCACATTTAGCCAGCCTTCAGGTTTACACTTAGCCAGATTTTGAGCTCGCACTCTATCACTCTTCAGGCTCACACTTAGCCAGCCAAGCCAATTTTGGGGCTCATATGCAAGCTAGCCTTCGGGCTTACATTCAACCAACCTTCGGGCTTGCACTTAGCCAGCTTCAGGCCCGCACCCAAGCTAGCCTTCAAGCTCGCACCTGACCCAACTATCGGGCTCAGACTCAGCCAGTCTTCGGGTTCACACTCAGCCAATCTTTGGGCTTGGACTCAGCCAGCCTTTTGGCTCGCACTTAGCCAGCCTTCGAGCTCACAGCTAAGTCAGTCTTCGAATTAATCTTGCAAATAAATCCAACCTTTAGGTTTGCACTTTTAAAGCTGAGTTATGGGTCCGTCTAAAATCATCATAAATATCTAAGGACCCTTAAATCAAATTGATCAACATGAAGTCACTCAATAATATTGAAACTAAACTCAGTCAAAATAGATAGACAAAGGCCAAACTAGCTTAAATGAGCCTAAGTTGATCAAATAAATGGACCAAAATCTAAATTGAGTTAACATAAACTCATATTCAACCCTAATTAAACTCAAAATGAGTTAATCTAAAATCAAGTTGAATTCAAATAAAATCCAATCTGGATTAAACTAAGCTCAAATTAAATCCCTAATTAGGTTAAATTAAGTCCAAACTAGAAAGGCAAACTCAAAGTCAAACTAGAATCAAGCTAGGCTAAGCTTGAATTGAAATTAAGTTGAACTAAATTGACTTGAATTTGAGCTAACTCCCAGTAGACCTAAACTCGACAAAGGTCCAATTCAAGGTCAAATTTATCTCAAGCCAAATGACATCAAACTCAAACTTGAACTAAATAGGATTAAATTGAGTCCCATTGGGAGCACTGAACCATCGACAATACTTTAAGGCTATAAACAACGGGTGATATTACCACCTTACCTAAACTAGAATTAGTTCAAATGAAAACTAAATAATGTCAAATTGAGTCTCGCTGAGTGTGCTGCAAAAAGCATTTAGCAACTTTTCAAAGTTATATCCAACTCTATAAGTAGTTGGTGATGGTATCAAACTAAAGAAGTTAATTGTACATACGTTTAAAGTTATGGGCCATACTTTAAAGATAGTCAATGCCATAAGCCAATGATAACACATTTTCCAAGCTATATCCAACCCCATAAGCCATTGGTGACACTATTAAAATTCAGAAAATTAATCGTCAATATTCTCCAAGCTGTTGGCCACACTTTAATGCTATATCCAACCCCCTAAAATATTGGTGATGCTATCAATCCAAAGAAGTTAATTGCCAATATGCTCAAAGTTGTTGACTACACTTCAAAGCTATACTCGACCCCCTAAGCCATCGGTGATGCTACCAAGTCAACAATACACTCTAATCTATTGGCCACACTTCAAACTAGTCAACCCCACAAGCAGTTGATGACATGTCCTTTCAAGCTATTCAACCTCACAAGTAGTTGACGAAGTGTCCTTTAAGGTAGCCAACCCCAAAAGTAGTTGGCGATGCATTTTCAGGCCATACCCAACCTCATATGCTATTAGTGATGCTGTTTAAAACCAAAGAAATTATCACCTATGCCATATTGGTGACAAAAATATTTCAAAATTAAAGGAGTTATCACCTACACCTTATTGGCTATGGAAATAGTTTAAGGTTAAATGAAGTTATCACCTATGCTTTATTAGCTAACAGAAACACTCCAATCCAAATGGAGTTATCACCAATGCTTTATTGGCTAATGAAAATACTCCAATCCAAATGGAGTTATCATTAATGCCTTATTAGCTAATAAAAACACTCCAACCCAAATGAAGTTATCACTGATACCTTATTGGCTAACAAAAATACTTCAAATCATGAAGTTATTGCCAAAGTTTAAAGTTACCAAAATACTTCAAGCTAATCCCAACATGCCATTGACAATGCCATCTAACAAAGTTATTGTCAAAGCTCAAAGCCATTGAAAACACTTCAAACTTCTCCCATTCTCTTCCATAGTTTGGGTCAAATGCTATATGGTCTAGCATAGGAGAGTAAGGCAATAGCACACATCAAAGCGTCTTCCCCACTCTTTCTCTTTCTTTATTTTCTTTCATATTTTCTATTATTTTATGTGAAAATTTGTTATGAAGTGAGGGCATACCCTTACTTAAGCAATGTACCATCTTTCTTAATCAATCAAATAATGCTTTCTTCTTCTTTTTTCTTTTTTGTGTCTCTATTTTATTAACTAAGTTTCTCATTTTAGGAGGTTCTTGATAATTATCGAGGTAATTAACAAAAGGGGCTTACGCTTATTGGAAGTCATGTTCCCACAACACCTGATAGTATATAAAATTAAAATAAATTTTAATTTATGGTTCGAGATCGCTCCTTAGGTTTTTTGCTATCCTAGATAGTCAACTTCGATCCCACCATAACCAAATTAAGATGGATCATGATGATGAAAAACATGTGGTCTTTCAAACTTCAATTAGTATTTATTGCTACAAAGTGATGCCCTTCAGGCTTAAAAATGTGGGTGCCACTTATTAGATAACTCAAATTTTCGATAACCTCATACACTAGCAGGTAGAATGCTATATGGATGACTTAGTAGTCAAAACCAAGTCCAAAGACATACACATCCAAGACCTAAGAATGATTTTCGATTGTCATAGAAAATATAACCTAAAGATAAACCCCATCAAATGTGCCTTGTAGGTATCATCTAGAAAATTTCTTAGCTTCATTGTCAAGGGATTAAAATTGATCTATCTAAAATCAAAGCTATTTTAGATATGCTACCACCCAATAACTTAAAATAGTTGAGGTCATTCTAAGGTCAACTTGCATGCATAAGGAGATTCATTTTGAACCTCTTCAAAAAATGCAAGTCCTTCTTCAAATTGATAAAGAAGGATGCTCCATTAATTTGGGATCAAGGATGCCAATAAGCCTTTAAAGGGATTAAGCAATATCTCTTAAAGCCATTAGTCTTTGCAGCACCCATTCTTGGCAAACCTTTAATCCTCTATATGGCCACAATAGAAGGGTCTCTCGGGGTACTTCTCACCCAGAATAATAAAGAAAGTCAAGAAAATACATTGCTATTTGAGTAGAATACTAGTAAAAGTAGAGAATAAGTATTCTCCCATTGAGAAGTATTGTCTAGTGCTCATATTCATAGTCAAAAAGCTTAGACATTATTTATTCTCTCATCATGTCATATTAATATCAAAGATTGATCCCATAAAATACTTGATGACTAAACCCATACTCATTGGAAGGCTAGCAAAATAGGCTTTAATCCTTGTGGAGTATAATATCTAGTTTCCTACCCAAAGGGTGGTTAAAGGGCAAGCCCTTGCCGATTTTCTCATAGCTCACCTAGTGCTAGATAACTCTTTACTAAGTTACGAACTCCCTGATAAAGAAATCCTTCTTGTCGTGGAAGGAGAATCCTATTGGAAGCAATACTTTGATGCGGAATACTAGGGATCAAGCCGAAGCTTCCACAAATTAAAGCAGGCAATGAACTCATATTTGTCACTCCAAATTAGGCATTTTGTGATATTTCTACTCCCTCTCAAAATCATGCATAAATAATGAAGCTGAATATAAGGTCCTAATTGCAGTACTAGAAATGACCCTTAACATGGAAATATCATACTTATATATTTTCAATGGCTCATAATTAGTCATCAATAAGGTGGGAGGTGAATATGAAATCTACAAATTTAAGCTACTGAAATGCCATAAAAAGACTCAAAAATTCATGAGGCAAATCCCACATGTTCAAATAATTAAAGTTTCTTGATCCATCAATGTAGAAGCTGATCCCTTAGTTAAGTTAACCAAGACATTGGCTAACCCTAACCAAGGAAAAATTTTAATCACGGTCCGTAGTAGATAGGTGATAAGTTTAGTCTTCAACATCAAGTATGAGAAGGCTAAATCTAAAGTGATAGAGAAAGTCACAGATTGGAGGATAACATTCACCAACTACCTCAAAAATAGAGAACTCTCAGAAAATAAATCGACATGAATACAACTCAAGAAGAGGATCACATACTTTTTGCTCATCAATGACAATCATTATAAGAGATCTTTTGATTAATAACTTCTACGCTATCTTTCAGATGAAGAGGCAAAAGAAGTCATGCATGAAGTACATTAGAGGTTTGTGGAGCCCATTAATTAGGCACAAAAATAATGATGAAAATCAAGCATATGGACTACTATTAATCCCATGATGGTGAGAGATTACATTGAATACACAAGAAAATATCATCTATACCAGATTCACAGTGACTTTATTCATCAACACCCAAAATTTTCACATCCAATGGTATCCTTTTAGCTATTTGAGGTATGAGGCATGGATATAATAGTCGCAATTGAGTCATCTTCTTCTAGAAATTACCCCTTTATATTAGCAGTGACTGATTGTTTCTCTTGGTGGGCAAAAATAATTCCACTGAAAGAAGTGAAAGTGGATACTATCATTAGTTTATTTCAAAAAATATCCAATTTGGTATAATATTTTTAATAATGGATCATCCTTCAGAAGCTTCAAAATAGGATGATTTACACATCATCACAAGATAGACTGGAGATATTTATTTATCTATAATGCAAGGGTGAATAACCTCATTGAGGCATTCAACAAGACCCTCTCTAAAATATTAAAGAAATCATTGTCAAAAACAAAAGAGATTGACACCAAAAACTTTTTGAGGTATTGTGGGCTTTATCTCACTACATATTAAACCTCTACCCAATCAACATTGTATATATTGGTATTTGGGACTAAGGCCATCCTCCCATTGGAAGTACAAATTTTTTCTCTAAGGATTTCTTTTCTAGAGATAATTATAAATAAGATAATATCTATTTTTACCTATATGAGTTATACTTCTTAGATAAGACAAGACCTAGAGATGTACCGAGTACAAATATCTAGTTCTTATAACAAGATGATCAAACTCAAGTCTTTCCAAAATAGAGAAATAGTCTTAGCTTGGGAAGACCCATAATCCCAAATCAAAGCAAGAAAGGAAAGTTCAAGTTTAATTGAGAAGACCCTTATATTGTTGAAACGATATTTGAAGGGGGATCCTACCAATTAATTGATGATAAAGGAGAAAGACCAATGCCACAAATTAATGCTTGATTCCTGAAGATGTATTATACATGAGCCTTTGGGGGTAACAAAAACAAAATAAAAGTGTAAGTTTTGTCTATGATGGAATGTCCAAATTGTTCAAAAAGAATATACAGTTAGGCATGCACTCCATGTTTCTTGAGGTAAAACATGAATACAAAACCCTATTCATTTTGTGTGACGACTGAGTCTGCATTCACATGACAAATCAAGCACACTTTTGCATGACAAAATCAAGTTTATCTTCACATGGTAAATTAAGTCCATATTTATATAGCAACTCAAGTTCACTCCACGTGAAAAACTAAGTCCACTCTCATGTGACAAAATTAAGTCCATGCCACTGGCAATTCAAGTTAAGACTATTCAGAATGGCAAATTAACTTGCTTTTATCTGAAAAGAGGTAAATCTATTTCCACTATACCGAGGGACACTTTGAAATTAGGAAACAAGGGATAAAATTGTGAATAAAATCTAATATAAATAAGAGAAAAAGGGGATCCTACATAGAGAGGATAATGATAACATTAAAATACATAAAGCCTAGTGGCACCTCCTGACAACCATAACAACTGAGTAGTCACCTACTCATGCTCCTCCATTATCATTTGAACAAGAAAGTGTGGTATTAGAAAGGGATTGTGAATAAAATCCTCTAGATGAGAAGCAAAGATAGTGAATTATCACTTGATAATGATGATGGTGGATGGATACCCATAAATGCAAGCATCCCTCGATTGAAGCATAATCTAGGAACCACACCTGCAATAGAACCTTAAAAGTTAGCATAAATATAATGCTAGACTTTGCACAATCCAGATGTCCCTCACCTTCTGAGTCTAAAATATCATCAAGAGGGCCTCCAAAATTCTCATCTGGTTCATCTCGAAGAAGATGATTTCTTAGCTACGAAAAATAAAAGAAAATAAACATAGAATGAGAGGATTATCAATACCTATACTATCTCCCCTAAGCACTCACATCTGATGAATGGCCTTGCTAAGGCTAGTCTGATCCCTCTACTCAAATGCATATCAAAAGACTGGTTAACTAGTATTGGTGAAGGAAGGGTCACTTCTATCCCTATATCTATGTCAATTGGCTGATAGGTAGGTGGAAAGAATGAAGAAGTTAGATCTCAAGATGATGTAGGTGAAGAAAGTAGTGACGCCAACCCTAATCCTATAGATCGTAGTGCCTCTCACCTTGGACTTAATGTAGGACCTACATTGCCTTGAAAATGACCATCATCAATGCTATAAGGGGGAATAGTCCTCTCTCTACTTGATTGGAGTGAGCAAATTTATGAGCTAGGACCTGCTACATCTCTTGAGTCCTCTGCCTCTTCTTTACTACTAATCATTTGCTTTTCCCTGCCATGTAAATCTAGCTCATTTTTGAATAAAAACTTTGGATCAATGCAAAAATATTCCCCAATATTGTTAAACCATGTTGTTGCATATAGTAAAAAAATCTTGGTTTCTCACTCGATATCAAGAATATGATACTTTGAATTATCTTGGAGATGAGTAAGATATAACCAATAAATTACTAACTGGCCTATACATGATGGAAGTGAAGGGGCAAAATATTCTTAGAAAAGCCTTGGTCATGCCTTAATTACTAGTAAAACTAATGTTAATTATAAGATTCTATGGCCAAATGTTCCCCTAAGTGAAATGGAAGTACCTCATGTCTCAAAGAGATAATGCACTTATAAGCTTCTGGAGATAAGGGAACACAAGTCACATCCACTACCATGTTAGCAGCAGAAAGAGTATAAGGGTAAGCTCATCACTCAAAATTTTAAGGATCCCACACATGCATGTTAGCCTCTCTAGCAAAATAATGGGAAGCAACTATATTCATAATTCAAATCATCTTAGAAGTAGGGACCGAACATGAGTGACATAGCTTCTTGATCTCATCAATAGGCTCAAATTCAGTATATGTCCTCTGTAAATGGGCATAAATCTAAGCATAAAAAAATAAATGAGAAACTAAGTTAAAGCTCTGTTTGGCCCTAAGGACTATCCACCATCGCTCTGAAGTCCGCATATATTGAGTCTAACACTACAGGAGCTAGAGAAACTTTTCGTCTATGTACCATCCTACAATCCATCACAAATGACTCCAAGTGAATGTACTACCTATGGTGAGGCATAACAAAGTGGTAAAGCCACCTACAGATGAAACTAGTAAAATAAATTTTGGGGCCAAATTCCAAAAGGATGTCATCCATGTCATGCATAATCTGGTTAAATCTAGTTGGCTCACTTGTCATAGTTCTTTCATAGAAAAGTCCAATCCAGTGGTCAAAGTACACTCACTTTTGATTGTTTGAAAAGTATATTATCATCCAATCATAAATTTTAAGGAGACCATGCAAAGTATAATTGAAGTCAAGGCTTGTGTGGCAATTAGTAGGGATATATTCATCATAAAAACTCCCGAGGTTAGGATCCTAGACAACTATCTTATATGTCCCATAAAGAGATACCGACTTTACCGTACAGAGTATAGAAAGTGTTTGTAGTATTATTCCACATCTCAATCACGTTGCACAACATTCTCAAGTCTCATTCATACTGCCCATTGGATTCCATGACTCCTCCTAAAATACTGAGACTTGCAAGTTAAGATGAAAATTATGATACCGCATCATTAGCCCACTTTGAATAATTTGGCAAAACTGGAACCAATTTTGGTAAGAAAAAATTGATCATTCCCAAGCAGGTGAATGACCATTCAGGATACAAAATCTTTCCTAGAATTTCTAAAGATTCTCATTGCCTAAAAGTGCCCAACTAGCTCCAACTTGAAGGACTCTCTAACTCCATTAGCACATGACATCCCCTCTTTGCAAAAATGGGCAAAAGGATAATAATTACCAAATTTCACTCATTTTTGATGCTCCTAAGGTTGATATGCAATAACTACTTCATCATTAGCTCTTGAGACAGGAAGCAAGTATGATAAAACCAAACT
Organism: Trichopus zeylanicus subsp. travancoricus; assembly: GCA_005019695.1. Lineage (NCBI taxonomy): Eukaryota > Viridiplantae > Streptophyta > Magnoliopsida > Dioscoreales > Dioscoreaceae > Trichopus > Trichopus zeylanicus. The sequence continues at coordinate 78,472 of RXID01015248.1, read as the reverse complement.
ATCTCCTTTCCCATCTCAAATCCTTTTAATCACAAAAGGCTCCATAGTTCCTTCAAAAGAAAAGAGAGACAATCAAGTAAAAGAGGGGAAAAAACTATTGCAACAATGCAATACAACAAAAAAGAGAAGTAAAGAACTCCATCCATTAAATACTTGCGAAGATAATGATGTGAGAGCAAATATTCACTATTGTTTGCACCCACTCCTCTAGCCAAAAATCTCATGAAGTGGATGTAAAGGGGGCACTTGTTTAAGTAAATTTTGTAACCCAACTCTAACTTCAAGTTTGACAAGAATTAGAGTTGGACTTTGAGTTTAATTCTTGATATGTTGGAACCAATTTGAGGTAAATATGGATTGGAATTTTAGGCCCAAATACTAAATCAGGTTGTACCAGTCAATCACTTGATGAACCAGTCGACCAATTCTTATGAATTGAATTTGGCAGCGCTCTCTTGTCGACCCAATCCACTATTTTTAATGAGTTGGGACCAGTGTGATCTCTTAGCTAGTCGACATATTCCTTAATTGGTAATCTAGTTTAGGTCAAGATCTGCAAATCTGGAAATAGATCCCTCTCTAATCTTATCAACAATCAAAAATTTTTTTTGTTAGGGGATTGCAATCTTAAAATATCTCAATCAAATAACCAAATATGAGATTTAATCCTATCAAATATCGATTCAAAATAAATCAATGATCAAATTTGAAGATCCTTTCAACCCTATAAAGGCATGCAAAGATAAGCACAAAAAGACGCAAAAAATTATGGTAGGGAGCCTTACTTCTCTTTGCTTCCTTGATGATGATCTCTTAGTCTCCTCAGTGATGGGATCTCCTTTCTCTCTCATTTATATTGATTTTGGTTGCCTTTCTTGTGCTCTTTTTCTTTTGCTCAAAGAAAGAGCACAAGAAAGGCCACCAAAATTAGTATAAATCAAAGAGAAAGGCATCACTAAGGAGGAGATTAAGAGATCGTCATCAAGGAAGTAAGGATAAGTAAGGTTTCCATCCCTTCTTTGTCTTCTTTTGTTTTATGCCTTCTTCCTCCTTGTCTCTTGCAAGGTCCCTACTATCCCATACTCCCTGCTGCTCCCTCGCTCCAACACCACTATGGTTGCCCATAGCCCTATATCCTCCTGTGCACCGGTGGATCCCCCTCACCACCGTGGTCACCCACACTCCTGTCTCCTCTCATGCATCAATAGATCACCATTCTCCATAGGCTCCGTCAACACCAAGGCCACCAGTGGTCCCGTCCACACCACAACATCATCCTGTTTGTTGCACTAGCCATGGCCTCATAAATCCTCTCCATCAAGCTCCACTAGCTTGGGGAATTCGAAGATTGAGGCTTGCAATGGAGGTCTTTGAAGAGAAAAAAAAGTTAAAGATGAAGAAGAAAGGACAAGGAAGAAGAAGAAAAAAATAAGGGAGGAAAGGCAGCCGTCATGCAGAAAGGAAAAAAAGAAGAAAAAAATGATGAAACAAAAAATAATAAAGAAAAAGAAGCTTCTTACATGAACATGCTCTCATCAATGGACTTAAGGCCAATTTGCAAGTATACCTGAAAGTTAATTGGTCTAGGACCAACTTTTAGGCTCACCCAAAAATTAATCCTGACATAGAACCAGCCTGTAGGTTCATCTAAAAGTCAATTTGGCCAAGGGCTAGCTTGTGGGCTCACCCAAAAGCCATTTTAGACTAAAGGCCAGTCTACGAGTTCAACTGAAAGTCTATTCAAACTAAAGGCCAGCATATGAGCTCACTTGAAAGTATAAAAGGCCTGAGTGCTAGCTCACAAGATCATATGAAAACTAAATACCAAATAAAGGCCAACCTATGGGCTTGCCCAAAAGTCATTTTGACCAAGGGCTAGGTTGCATACTTGCCTAAAAGTCAATTAGACTAAAGGACCAGTCTGAGGCTTGCCCAAGTGTTGATTTAGACTCAAGTCTTGCTTGCAAGCTCACCTAAATGACTAAATCAATTACAAGATATCCTATAGACTCGCCAAAAAGTTAAAATAATGTGGGGTCAACTTGTGAGCTCACTCAAGATCATCATAATAGCCCAAGGACTCTCAAGCTAAAATAAAATCAATGAACATAAATTGATTAAAAAAGACTCAATCACATTAAACTCAAGCCAATTTGACTAAAACAAATAAAAAAATTGAGTGAAATTGAGCAAAGTACCAAAAGAACCCGAATTGACAATAAAAGGGACTAAAATCAGTCATTGGTTAAGTAGAAAATCTTTTACCAATCATCTAATTTTCCAAACAGATCGACTGATTCTTATCCATCAGGGACTGACACGTACTCTATTGGTTGATGGCACTTCAACCGGTTGATAGGCTTTTACGGATCAATAAAGATACTTGCTCTATCAGATGACCAATACTCAAATTGGTCATCTAGTTCTAATAAACTTGGAATGACACCCACTCGACTGGTTGACTGGTCACCCAACCAGTCATCCATTTCAGTTAGAAAACTAATGACTTGGGTTTAGACTCAACTTTGATCAGGTTCAGATCGGAGCAAGCCTTGATCAGCCAAAACCTGAATCAATTCAAGTCCAAATCAAGTCAATTTGGAATCAAGATATATTTAAATTGAATTCCAATAGAATCAAACAATATTTGAACTAGAACAAATTCAATTGGAACTCTAATTGAGTTAAACCACAACAAATTTGAATTATAATCCGATTGAGTTAGACAACATTCAAATAAGTCTGAATGGAACTCTAACTTGAGTCAAACCACATTCAAACTAAACTATCACAAGTTTGAATTGAACTTCAAACTATATTCGGATTTAATCATAACAAGTTCGAATAGAACTCTAGATTGAGCCAACCATATTCAAACTAAACCAAAGTAGGTTTGAATGAACTCTAAATTGAGTCAAACTATATCTGAATTAAATCATCACAAGTTCAAATAGAACTCACACTTCAAAGCTAAGTCAACCCTATAAGCCACTGGTGACACTAAAGAAGTTAATTGCCAACACACTCAAGGATGTTGGTCATACTTCAAAGCTAAACCAACCCCATAAGTTGTTAGTGATTCTATCAAATGAAAAGATGTTAATTGCCACCATGCTTAAAGCTGTCGACCATACTTCAAGTTAAACCCAATAAACTATTAGTAGCCCTATCAAAAGAAGTTAATTGTCAACACAGTTGAAATTGTCAACCACACTTCAAGTTAAACCCAACAAACTATTGGTAATACTATCAAAAGAAGTTATCCACCAACATGCTCAAAGCTATTGATCACACTTCAAGTTAAACTGAATAAGTCATTGGTACACCACACTTCAAGTTAAACCCAACAAGCTATTGGTAATACTATCAAAAGAAGTTATCCACCAATATGCTCAAAGCTATTGATCACACTTCAAGCTAAACTGAATAAGTCATTGGTAAAGCTATCAAAAGATGTTAATTGCCAACATGCTCAAAGCTATTGACCACACTTCAAGCTAAACCCAACAAGCCATTGGCAACACTATCAAAAGGAGTTAATCACCAACATGCTCAAAGATGTCAGCCACACTTCAAGTTAAACCCAATAAGCCATTGGTAATCTTATAAAAAAAAAGTTAATCACCAATATGCTCAAAGTAGTCGGTTACACTTCAAACTAAACCCAACAAGCCATTGGTAATGCTATCAAAAGAAGTTAATTGCCAAAGTTATTGGCCTCACTTCAAGTTAAAACCAACAAGTCATTGGTAATGCTATCAAAAAAAATTAATTGCTAACAAGCTCAAAGTTGTCGATCACACTTCGAGCTAAACCCAATAAAGTCATTGGTAAAACTATCAAAAGGAGTTAATTATCAACATGCTAAAAACTATCGGCAACACATCAAGCTAAACCCAATATGACGTTCGTAACTCTATCAAAATAAGTTAATTACCAATATGCTCAAAGCTATCAGCCACACTTCAAGGCTAAGCCAACCCCAAAATGTCATTATCGATGCCTCATATCTCAATAAAGTCAACTAACATGAGTCAAGGTAGTTAGCCACACCCTGAAATCAAGCCAAGGATCAAATCAAGACTCATTCGAGTTAAATGTCACTCAATCCAGTGCATGGGAGCAAGGCAGTAATGTACACCAAACTTCTCCCATTTTCTCTCTCATCTTCATACTCTTTCATGTCCCACCGAGTGACACTTCAATTGACATGATCCAAGGTATTTAGCCACACCTTGGAATCAAGTCAGATTATCAACATTCACTAAGGATCAAATCAAGACCCGTTCAAGTTAGACTTCACATAGTCAAGGGTATAGGAGAGAGTTAGCACGGCGCATCAAGCCTTTTTCACTTCCTTTCTCATTTCATATTTTCTTTTCATAATCATGGATTTAAATTCATTAAATTGTAAAGTGAGGGTATTCCTTTATCTAAGCCATTTACCTTTTTTGAAAGTAATCAAATGATATTTTTTTTATTTTATTTCTTTATTTTATTAGCTAGATTTCTTATTTTAGGAGGTTCTTGACAATTATTGGGGTAATTAACAATAGAGACTTGCGTCTATTGAAAGTCATATTCCCAAAATATTTGATTGCTCACTCAAACCATCACACAATTTGATTTATTATTTTGAGATTGCTCCCTTGGATCTTCAACACCCTAGACTATCAATTTTAATCCCACAGTCTTCTCCCTAATAGGTGAGGAATTGGAGGCACTTTTGCTTATGCTCCCTCCCTTGTAAGCTCATAGGAAGGTTGATCCAAGGTATCCTCATGGGTTGAGTCTCTATGGGTCCAAGGAATTTTTTGTGGACTTTCTATTCCCTCTAATTTGACCCTCAACTCCGATCAACCTTTGGCCTTCTTGACAGTGTGGCTATGGACCCTCTACCATGTTGCTGTTCTTGTGCTTGGGATAAGTAGGCAATCATGTCATCCATGGAGATGAAACTATCTCCTCCACAACACTACTCATGGGTTTGAGGTCATCTAGAGCTGTTAAAGGAGAACATGAAGTTAGTAAGAACCTATATGGGAAAAATAATAACTAGAGCCCCAAATACTCTAACCTTGAATGAGACATGCTAGCATCCTTTGCAACGTTTAGGCCACAGAGGCAGAATCCCTTCTCCAAGGAAAGTGGGATAGTTGTGCAAGCTTGGGGTTCCAAAATTTGCCTAGTTCATAAACATCTTCTTTCTAAACTTAGAAATCACTATCTTACCTTGATGCAAAGCTAGATTCCCGATGTGTAATGGAATGTTGAGGTCTTATGAGTAGAATAGTCATTTTGTAGTCTTTCCATTGATGCATGGAGCTTGGATTCCTTAGAAGAGTTGACAACCCAATCTTGGGGAGAAATGCCACTAGTCAACAACCCAGTCTTAGGGAGAAATGCCACTAGTTGACAACCCAATATTGGGGAGAAATGCCACTATTTGACAACCCAATCTTAGAGAGAAATGCCACTTGCTTAGACTGCTGCTAGACTTACATAGCTGAAAGGCATTCTTCAACATTTTACTAAAGGTTCAAACCCATGGGACCTATCGAGCACCCAAAACACTATTAAGTAGAATATTATGTTGGGAGTTGGTTGGCTAAAAGACAAGTTGTACTTTGCCAAGACTTCATAGAAAAATCCTTGGAAAGAAAATCAAAGACCTATCTCAAACATTATCCAATACATAGGGTAGTAGTGGTGCATTCTTAGTTTAATGTATCTAAACTCTCATGAGTTTTGATGCAATCTATCTCAATGCCCACTAGGAACTGAAACTCTTAACACTAGGAGGTTAATGTCCTTCTCTTTTAGAATTGTCTTCAATAGTCATACATGGACCCAAGTTCCCTATTGAATTTGCACTAGACATTCACCATTTCCTAGAATAAGAGATCTTATAGCACCAACTAAAGGAAATATAAGCTCAATTGAAATGTTCATGAATTTAAAGAACTTATGCCTCAAGCACCGAGGTACATAATCTATGGTTGAGTTTTGCAATTTAGTCAATTGTTTATAGCACAACGAGTATGTGCCAATGAGACATGCACATGTGGAATGGAATTTTGCCAGTGAAGCTACATTGTCACTAGCAGAAGAAGCAAAGAGAAGGCAAAGGACAACAACCAAATTCTTACCATATACCAAAAATAGGAGTTGAAACTTACTAGACATCACTAAAACCACAAAAACCACCTAAAAAGGGGGGGGGGTGTGAATTAGGTGTATAATAACAAGTGAAACTTTTTTGATAAGTAAAACCAATTCAACCCATGATCATAATTCAAAGCCAATTCACAATCAATCACAGGTCTAAGAAAATAAGCTAAACAAGAGAAGAATAGAGATCACCATGATTTTATGTGGTTTAGAGACTAACTACTCCTACTCCATGATCCTTCCCTTGATCTTGAGGACTTCAACACTCCACTAGTGTGTCACTTTGTCAATGAAGCCAACCCCATGCAACTTATCTTGCTCCAACTGGCAAGATGCAACTCCAATCTAGATTAAAGTTCCTCAACCACTCCAAATAACCTTGGAGTGGATTACAAAGGGAAAAATAAAAAAAATTTGTATAACTTAAGCTCAAACAAAGTTCTCTCAAGATTAAAGTATAGAGCAATGAAACTACCTTGAGATTGGAAGGTTTAGAGCTCAACAATGACTAGAGATTTGAAGGAGGCTTTAATTCTCTTTTCACAAAGATTAGAAGATGCAAAAGTTGTTAATAGAAACCACTTCAACTCTAGTTATACCATTGGGGTTGAATCTAGCCATTAGGGGTGAGATCCCATGGCTTGATTGCTCCAACAATCAAAAAATTAGCCATTAATCGTGCAGAAAACCCAAATCAATAGTTCATTTCAGATAATCAAACATTTGATTCCAGTTTATTATACTAGCTCAAAGCTCTACCAGATGCCCAATTCCCAACCAGATGTCCGATTCTATTAGAACCACTTGCTAACTTGATGCATTATAAGAATGCGATATCTAGGAGATAAGATAAAAATTAACAATATCCATAACATAGCCAAAACATCAAGTCACATAGCACCAAATTATAAACTAGAATCCATAGTCTAAAACTACAAACCATCAAGTTACAAAACTCCAATCCATACACCACAAGTCATAAGCTCAAAACACTGAAACCATAATCAATACATGAAAAACAAAGTCCATAAACTCCATAAGCATAAAAGCAATAAACTCTAAGTCTAAGGACTACGTCCTGGAGGTAGTCAAGAAGTTGAGCAGTTCATGAGTGTGCAAACTATCTTGGATTGTCTGTCCAGGGATATGCGCATCATCATCGACATCTCATCCATTGAAGTCTTGAGCTGGGTCACTTGCTCGATTGTCTACTGTTCTAGGTTCTCTAAACATGTCCATGACCTCCTCTAAGGCTACGCTCTGTGGCATCGATCTCGGCCTCCTCATTCTGCACATCATTGTCCTCCTCTCAAATCCAAGAACCATCATACAAGGAAAAGCCCATTTGAAAGAGAGTGAAGCAAGATATGGTATTAGTGGATGTGTAGGAGTAGGATAGAGAGGGGTTACACTAGGGAGTGGGAGCACCAAAGTTTCAAAGAATCAAAATGATGGTAGTAGGAAAGCCAAGGGTGGCATGAGAGTGTTAGATATAAAAGCCCATATGGTGGATAATGATGTAAGGTAGACATATTATACGGATAGTTAGAAGACTATAGATAAGATATAAAGACTATAGACAAGATATAATTCAATGAATGAGACTTCTTTTCTATGACCACCTTTGGGAAGGATAGTATAAGTAAGAATTTGATGAAGAACGTAGGCTCTAAGTGGGAGGAGGGGAGACTATAGCTTTCACATGGCTTCACCCCAATTTCCCTTAAAGACAGTCTCAACAATCGACTGATAAGAGGGAATCCAGTCAGACTATTTGTAGGTAAGAATCAGTCTTTCTCTTGTATCAGGTATACCAAGGATAGCGTCTAAGATAACAGGAATAAGAGACATATGTCACCATAGGAAGTATCAAAAGTGTTAGAATTTTCATCAAAGTTGGCATTTGCATAGAAAACTCTGACATTGTAATCATAGTAGGTTTCATGTCTAGTTAAAAGGATGTCCAGTCTTGTGCATCAAATAGGGTCTTGAGATTCAAAGAGTGAAGATTATCAAAATCAATGGTGCGAGGAACAACAATTTGAGAATTGGCAAACTTAGTTTGAAATTGAGTAAATGACTCTTATAATGTAAGTTTAGAGAGGAAGGAGTCATTACCAAGGGAAGAAGATAATCTTTCAGCCCTACTCTTCTTGGAGATAAGACTTTTGAATATCTTGACCATTTGAATAAGGGAACATGAAATTGAGGTGTGGGAGGATAAGAAATCAAAGGAAATGGAGCCAACTCGAGGTAGAAGCCTTGGATTACTGGAGAGGGATGCCAGGGTGCTCAAGAAGGTCGCCGGATAGAATTGTGTGTGATATATAGGGGAAAAGGATCAGCAATTAGGGTTTTAAACTTAAAAATTGGGCCCCACAATCATGTATCGGATGCCTTATTCATCAATCAAATGTCCAACAATAAGAAAATAGTAGCACAGATCTTTGTATCGGATGTCCATTTGTCAAATGGGCATCCGATTGTGATTTTAACAACACAAAATTGTTCAAAATTAGACGTCTAGTGATCAATCTGGCATCTAAATTAGGTAAAACTGTGGAACCTATTAAAGTTCAGAAATGAGGCTAATGACCTAATCCAAAAAACTCCGAGAATTGTGAAAGCTTTACAATACCAATAGCATTCCAAATAAAACAAGGCCATATCTTGTCTAAAGGTTTTGTGAAAATATCCGCGAGTTAATGATTGGTTTCAATGAACATCAATGAAATATATTATTTCAAAACATGATATCAAAGAAAATAATGGCGAATATCAATATGTGTAGAAGAATGTAGTACTAGATTTTTGGATAAACTAATTGCACTAGTATTGTCACAATAAATTGGTACATTTAAAAAATCATAATTAAAATCTTGAAATATTTGCCTCATCCATAAGATTTGAGGGCAACAACACTCCATGACTGCATATTCAACTTCAATAGTAAAAAAGTCATTGAGTTTTATTTCTTGAAACTTCATAAAATAAGAGATTTTCCAAGAAACTAGCATGTACTCCTAGTACTTTTTCTATTTGCACAATATTCGGCATAGTCCATATTATAAAAACCAATCAAATCAAAATAATCATTACTTGGATACTACAATCCTAGGTCTAATGCTCCCCTAAGGTATCTAAGTATGTATTTTAAGGAAATTAGATGTGATTTTTTAGGGAATGCTTGAAATCTAGTGCATAAGAAAACACCAAACATAATATTGAGTCTACTTATGTTAAGATATAATAAACTACCTATCATACCTTTATACTACTTTTCATCAACTTTTTCACCATCTTCATCCTTTTCCAACTTGGTTGAAGGGCTCATTGGTGTTCCTATAGCTTTAACTTCATCAATGTTGAACTTCTTGAGTAGCTCCTTAGTGTACTTGGCTTGGTTAATGAAAATTTCAATTTTCATGTATTGCACTTGGAGTCCAAGAAAGAAATGCAATTCTCTTATCATTCTCATCTCAAACTCTTACTTTATAGTGCTTGTAAACATCTCACAAAGATTTTCATTAGTAGCACCAAAAATAATATCATCAATATAGATTTGTACTACTAAAAGATCACTATGTTGTGTCTATGCAGCCTCTTTTAAAACCATTTAAAATCAAGAAGAAATTTAGTCTCTCATACCAAGCTCTTGGAGCTTGTTTAAGACCATATAGTGTCTTATTCAATTTTAAAACATAGTTAGGAAAACTCAAATCTTCAAAGCTAGGAGGTTGTTCAACATAAACTTTTTTAGATAAAAAACTATTTAAAAAGACATTTTTGACATCCATTTGAAATAGTTTGAAGCCTTTATGATAAGCAAACATAAGTAAAATTTGAATAGACTCCAAGCATGCAATGGGTGCAAAAGTCCTTTTAAAATCAATACCTTTAATTTGGTTAAAACCTTTGCCCACTAATCTAGCTTTTTTTCTAACCATGACACCATTTTCTTCTAATTTATTTCTATAGACCCATTTGGTACCAATAATTGGGTAATTATTTGGACTTTAAACAAGCTCCCAACTTGATTCTGCTCAAACTGATTTAGATCTTCTTGCATAGAAAGAATACAAGTCCCATCTCTTGGAGCTTCCTCAAGGTTCTTGAATTTAATATGAGAAAGAAATGCAACATGATTTAGATTATACTTAAGAGCTTGATGAGTTTTTACCCCTTGATCCATTGGATGGTTTTTCTTGAATTTCCACTTCTTGGGTAACTCCTTGGCATGCTTTTGCTTTTTTTGCTCATTGTCTCCATTATCAATATTCTTCTCATTTGGTCCTTTGCTAGTTTTACTCTCCTTTCTTTTTGAGATTTATAAGTCATACATCTTCTTGGAGATCTCTACATTATCATCAAAAGACTTTTTCTCCAAGCAAGGGTTAAATTCATTAAATTCAATATTTATAGATTCTTTAATAACCAAAGAAGTGTTGTTGAAGACTTAAATACTCTAGAGCTAGAAGAATACCCAAGAAATATGTCTTCAAAAATTTTGGAGTCAAATTTTGATAGATAATATTTTGTATTTAAAATAAAGTATTTACAACAAAAAAATATAAAAATATACAATGTTAGGCTTTTTTTTTATTCGACAACTCAAATGGGAATTTGTTGAGAATAGAGCAAATAGATACCCTATTCAAGATATAGCAAGTCGTGTTAATAACCTATGCCCAAAAATACTTACGTAAGGAGTATTCATCAAGTATGACCATTGCTATTTCTTGAAGAGACCTATTCTTCTTCTCAACAACTTCATTTTGCGGAGTGCGAGGAGCCAAAAAATTATGCAAAACTCTTCTAATGGATGATTTTCAAATTCTCCTCCATGATCACTTCTAATTTTGAAATCAAGTAACATTTCTCATTTTGAACATGTTTTGTAAAACTAATAAATGCATCAAAAGAATCACTTTTATTTGCAAAAAATAAAACCCAATGGGTCCAAACAAGTCTAGGTGTAGGAGTTAAAGTGGTCTTATAGTTGACACCACCTTCTTGGGTTTTTGTGAGGACTTCACTTATTTTTTTCATTTGGCATGCATCACATACTTGATCCTTGATGAACTTGCCTTCCAGTAGTCCTCTCACAAACTCCTTCTGGTTGACTTTGACAATCATATCCATGCATGTGTGTCCAAGTCACCTATGCCAAAGCCACTTATGATTCTCATGGGCTACAAAATATGTTTTCACATTAAGGTTATTTTGATCAATGGTATAAATATTTTCATTATAAGATGGCCAATAAAAGTAATATTATTACTATCATTATGTCTTACTATGAAATGGTTAGATTTAAATAAAACATGAAAAATCTTTATCACATAATTGACTAATTGATAATAAATTATACTTAAGTTTCTCAACAAGAAGTACACCTTTAATAAGGAACCAATGGAAATGTCATCTTTACTAATAATTTTACCTTTACTGCTATCACCAAAGGTAACAAATCTACCATCTTTACTTACCAACCCTTGAACATGGATAGATCTCCTATCATGTGTCTTAAATATCCACTATCAAGGAACCACTTCTCATTCTTCTTCTTGGAGTGTTGGCACAACTAACAAATCAAAATTGGATAGGCACCTATTCTTAATTATGAGTCCTCAAGGTTAGAGGAAAAAAAGGAGTATGCAAGAGGACCTAAATGCAAATAATCATGCGAGAAATATAAAATAAAGCTACTTACCTCTACTATGTTAGCTAGAGGATGATCATGGATACAACTAGGAGAAACATATGGGTCATCCCTAGCTACTTCAACCATAATCATGCTAGAGATATTTTAGGAACCCAAACTAACTTTGATTCCTTAGATTTTGGGATTATCCTCTTAAGTACCCATATTTCCTTAAGAGAATGGTTTCTCTTAATTGGACAACTAGAGGAGATATGCCCCTTTCTACAATAATAAATGCAAGTTAAGTGAGAGTAGTTGTAGTTGAAACTTTTACAAATGTAGTTTAGTACCCTTGAACTTAGAAGTTGAAATGAAGCCTAATATGGATTTATTCAAAATATTCCTTTGGCTTCTAATAATCATATTCAATGTTGTATTTCTATGAAATAAGTTTTATAAAGCTTTTCTCAAGTGATTATTCTCATCTCTAAGTATGGCAAGATCATTTTGGCAATCACAAGTAGTCCTAGAAGATTTTAACATATCATATTCTACTTGAAGAGCATCAGTATCCTCTTTGCAATTGGAAGTACTTTTAGAAGATTTCAAAGCATTAAAAGCATTCTCAAGGGTAGATAGTTTCTTTCTCAATAAAACATATTTGAGACTTAATTTTTCATGTCTTGAAAATAATTCTTCAAAAATATCTTGTAAGTTCTCAAAAGATAAGTCATGTATCTCATCCTCATTTGCCATGAGGCATAATTTCACAATCTCATCATTGAAAGAGGCATCCACACTCTCCTCTTTGAAGTGATCCCAAGTTGCCACCATAGCTTTCTTTTTATTGGCCATGAATTTCTTGGATTGATTATTGAGAGGGTAGTTTACTTTCATATGGTCTGGCCTCTTGCATGTGAAGTATGTAGGGATATCTTCTTCTTCTTCTTCTTCCATAATAGGGTTGCTCCTATCACACTTTCTTGGTCTTCTTGGTATGTGCTTTTTCTTGCTAGAAGCACCATGTCTTTATCACTATCCTCCTCTTCTTCTCCACTCGACTCCTTGGCTTTGAATGCAATGTTCTTCTTCTTCTTATCTTTGTTGTCCTCTTGGATTCAGTCTTTTATTGTCATCTCATGGGTGATTAGATATCCTAGAAGCTCCTTTAAAGGTAAGGTGCTGAGATCTTTAGCTTCTTGTATTGTTGTCATCTTTGGATCCCATGCCAAGGCAATCATCTTAAAATCTTTCTAACCATCTCGTAATGAACATAAGTCTTACCAAAAGAATTTAAGGTATTAATAATATTGGTGAATCATGTAAACATATCAGTGATAGATTCATTTGGTCTCATCTTAAAGAGCTCATATTGGTTTACCAATATATTCACTTTAGACTCTCTTACTTGTCTTGTACTCTCAGGGTAACTTCAAGACAATGCCAAATTTGGTGAGTCATCTCACAAATACTAATGTGATTAAATTAGAATAAATCACGAGCACAATAAAAAATGTTCCTCACTTTTGTATTCAAAAAATCTGTTTTCTTATCATCCTCATCCCACTCATCCTTGGTCTTGGGTACTCATACCGCATCAATTATTTTGGTGTGTGGAGTGTACTCTTCCTTGGCTAATTGCCATAGATCATAATCAATGACTTTTATGAAGATCAAAATTTGGGCTCTCCAATAATTAAAATTTGTGCTATTGAATACTGGTGACAAATGGTAGATTACTCCTCTTGAAGAAATAATAAAGAAGAACCAAAATTCTCCATAAATAAGGATAAAAAAACTTAGGTGATTAAACAAAAAATAAGAGCAACATGGCTTTAATTCCAATTGAAACCATAAAAACCACCTAAGAGGAGGGGGATGTGAAGGGGGTGAATTAGGCATATAATAACAAGTGGAACTTTTTCAATAACTAAAACCAAGTCAACCTATGAACATGATTCAAAGCCAATTCACAATCAATCATGAGTGTAAGAAAATAAGCTAAATAAGACAAGAATAGAGATTACCATGATTTTACATGGTTCAGAGACCAATTTCTCCTACTCCATAGCCCTTGCTTCAATTTTGAGGACTTCAACACACCACTTATGTGTCACTTCATCAGTGAAGCCAACCTTGTACAACTTCTCTTGCTCCAACTAGCAAGATGCAACTCCAATCCAAAGTAGAATCCCTCAACCATTCCAAACAATCTTAGAGTGGATTACAAGTGGAAAACTAAAAAACATTTGTACAACTTATGCTTACAAAAAGTTCTCCCAAGATTAAATGATAGGGTAATGAAAACTAGCTTGAGATTAGAAGATTTAGAGCTCAACAATGGCTAGAGAGTTGGAGGCTTTGATCTCTTTTTACAAAGACGCAAAAATTATTAATGGAAGCTCCTTCAACTCTATTTATACCTTCTAGCTCGAATCTAGCCCTTAGGGATGAGATCCAATGGCTTGATTGCTCCAATGATAAAAAAAACTAGTTATTAGTCATGCAGAAAATTTGAACCAAACATCTATTTTAGATAACTGGACATCTTATTCTAGTTTATTAGTACTAGCTCAAAGCTCCACTGGATGTCTAGTTGGGAATTGGACATTTGGTTCTGTCAGAACCCCACTTGCCAACCAGATGTTCAGCTCTACCTTGGACTAAAAGTGAAATTCCTAGTTTGACTCAACTCAGTTTAGAACCAGACATTTGTTTCAGTCAGAAAATCTCTGTTAAGAGCTTCCTGCAGAACTCTACATGACATTGAATGCTAAATGATTTACCTCACCTCCAAGCCATCTTGAGCCATCTCTTTAGCTCATTAAACCATGCCCTTTGATCTACCATTGAGCTTCTTCTTTTCCTTGAAGCTTTTGAATGTTTCCTTAAGAGTTTTAAGTACTTTGGCTAAACACAACTCAAGTAGATAATTAAATATTATTTGCTCATCATCAAAACTAGGGGGGATGACAATCACTAGAAAGTCAATGCAAAAAGTGTGATAGTGTGATAGTGGATCAACAATCGTGATTCAAGATTAAGATAATGACTTGGAGATAACTAAAGCTCAAGGATAACTTGAAGATTATTAGATTTAGTATTTCATCTTTACTTACTTGAGTCGAGGATTTGAAATGAATTTTTTATTGCTCTTATGTTTGACACCTCACTTTACTTAGGTAAGCCTTAATCAATTTTATTTACTTTTGCCCGAGTAAATTAACAAAGTGTCCTATTTGGCTAGAACTTGCAAAAACTTAGGATATTACATTTCTATTAAGTTCAATAATCTGAAATGCCAAGTTTGGTTGCCCAAACATAATAGACAAAAATCATGTTTCTTTCTCTGTCAAGTTTGATCGACCAATCTTATCAAATAGAAGTTTTCAACTTTTGTTATGATGAGTTTGATTGATGAAACCTGGAGTTTGGTTGTCCAAACTCACCAGTTCGGTCACCTGAATAGATAGTTTGGTTGTTTGAACACAGGCTAATAGGAAATTGGAACTAGTTCAATTGAAGGTTTGATCAATTGAACTTTACAAAAAAATCTTGGGTTTCATACCAATAACTAGTTTTAGTTCCAACAGGCATTCAAAGGCTTCAGGCTCATTCTCATCACAACTTTTACACCTTTGATCAATCTTAAAGAGAGAATATAAACCTCTAAAGCTTTATACTCCCATAAGAGTTCATAAACTTGATTTACACTTTTAAATCGTGTTGCACTTATGCTTAAATTTTGTGTGACTCTTGTAGTGAGAAAATCTTCGTCTTTCTTCTTAATTTTTGCTTCTAACCACTCCTAGGTTGTTTAGAGTGTGAGAGTGGCTTGACTCCAAGTAGTAGAGCACTACTTGCTCACATTAAGAAGTTGTAAGGGGGTGGCTTCATTAATGAACCGATGACTCTAGCTGAGAGTTAAAATTCTCAAGATCAAGACAAGGGAAATAGAGTATGTATAATTGGTCACTAAACCACATATATCTTAGTCTGCTCTCTACTTCATCTTATTATTGTATTTGTGGTGATTTGTTTGATTGATATTATAATACTCCTATTATTTAGCTTTGTGGATTGATTTGGGTGTTTCTAATTGTCTAATACCTGCTATTTATTGTAAAACCTAATTTACACTACCTCTTAGGTTGTCATTAGCCAACAAAAAGATATTGGGATCCAAGTGTAGAGGTGCAGAATGTGGAATGAATGAATTCCAAAGTCATCAGCCTCAAGCAAAGCTCTCACTACAAGTGATGGCGGAGAAGAGAACATGATTTTATATATAAAAGTTGATCAATGGCTCAAATTGTCTACCTTTGAACTCTAGATTAACACTTTAGTAGTTGGATCCCACTTCGTGTCATTGATAGTTGAGATTCGATGCACATCGAAATTCAAATGGATGTGATACATGGGAGAACACGAAGTGTACAATGCAAGATTACTTGGAGAAACTATCAAAGGTGCACAACCTCGTACGAGATCCCATAATTTAGAAGAACCAAAGCCCCTAGGAAGGAGGTTGAATCTAACTTCAAGTATGGTCCCTCTGATGGCTAAATACTCAAAACAAAACAAACTTGAAGGTGTGACAAGGCATATAACCAAGTGCCACAAATCAAACTTCCATAACTCGACATTTCCCAATCAAACCCCTAGTAAGTTCCACAAAGAAAGTCCTTACTTCCCTCTTTCCATGGTTAGCTTCTTTTGTGTATACTTAGCCAGGTACAAAAATCTTAGTCATGCAACCCAGCAACAAGTCCGACATTCCAAGAACTAACCAAAAGTAAATGAAAAATAATGTCAAACTTGGAAACAGTGGGTATTTGAAGATGGTCACATGCCAAAGACCTTCTTGAAGAATGTCTCTATGAAATTTCCCTATCAAATCAAGCTCCTAGAGATGCTGATAAGAATGGAGAAAGCATGGATCATTGTCCAACTATTGATTCATCTAGTTATTAAGTCTAATACTTGATCATTGAACATCTAGTCCTAGGATCCAATATCTACATCTAGTTGCAAGTCTTGCACTTGACTATCGATACATCCAATTCTCGAATCCAATACCCAATTGATGCTACACTTGATGGATGACCATTGATATGCATAGTTTCAAGATTCAATGTTGAACCATCAACATGCTCAGTCTAAGTATCAGCGGTTAATACATGTGAGTTATGTGGGCAAATTCATATTATTAGTTTGTTTAACCAAAAATCATGATGCAGGGAAGCCCAAAACTTTTGGTTACAAGTTATACACTTGATCATAGAATGAGGCTTCAAAACTTGCGATTGAACCCATAAGGCCAAGACACTGATATTGTGGAGGACATTTGCAATTTGAAATCTACATTGGAGGACATTTCCAATTTGAATGGTGATTACCGAAGTTCTGCACCATGGATAGTTTGCCAAAGAGACTTCAGAGGTCCCTCCTTAATTAAGGGGATGATACATGATTGGGTAATAGATCACTGAGCTTTGGTAAGTCAAATTCCATGTAGACAAGTGGTCAAAGATGCATGAGAGATCATATCCCTGAACCCCTCGGGAAGAAAGCTAGAGTCGTGAACTAAATGCATAAGCGTACAATGCAAAGACATGAGTGGAAAGAAGGTACTTCATTAATGATAACTATTACAAAAGGTGGTCTTGAAGGGCCATTACAAAATTAATGGCTAGAATCTCAAAATTTTGGCAGTACAAAAAGAAAAAAGAAATGATGCAAAAAGATGAAGTAACAATAGGAAGTCAAGCCATCTCCACTAGTGTGTGCTCTCCTAGTCTCTTTAGTTGGTCAGCTATAAAAATGGGGGAGCTGGAGCCTTGGTGGTAGCAATTGGGGTAGGTGTTGGAGTCTAGATAGGAGCACTATTGCCGAAAGCTTACGCTTGGACCTCTTCGTTATAGAGTGTCATGAGCCAATCCATAAGATCCTTAGAGATTCTCTCAAGAAGGAGGTCTTGCTTGGCATCATACCCAGGCTTGTCAAGATGATCAAGATGATCATACCTATAGTAGGCATACCACTTCATGATTCCAAAAGGTCCACAAACTCCTTGCCAAAGATGATGGAGGACAAGTGGGACACTGCAACTTCATCCCGCAAGAATTGGAGGAGCTTCTTGTGGAACTCTATCATCACTCGAGAGGCTCATGCTTTGGCTTCAATGGAAGCAAACTTTGCAACAGAGGCCCAATTGTTCTTGACCTTAATGTCACCCTTCAAGTTGCCATTTTCCACCTCCAATCCCTTCTTCCTCAACTTGGAGGCATTTCACTTTCACCTACACTGAGCTCCTCAAGACTTGAATTGGTTTAGGTGCTTTTGCAAATCAACTTTTATTGCTATCATCTTCTTTTCTAGGTCCTTGGCTTCTAGGAGGCGGGATAATACCTCTCTAGCAACACTAATAAGCTAAAATAGGGAAAAAGACATCATTTTCAAGGCCTAAGATTATTTGAGGTAATTTTTGCCATAATCAAATTTGATTAAAATATGATCAAAATTGAGACTTATATATTTCTAAATTATTCTTAAATGTGGGTCTCAATTAGGCTTAAATCACATCCGAGTTTAACCAAAAATTAAGCTCAATTTGGACATAAATCATTAAAAAAGTTGAGCTTTTAAGTCTAATTCAAATGAGTTAATTAGGCTAGATATTTGTATCAGAATTGGGCCCAAAATTCATTTAAAACTTGGGTCAAAATGACAAAATACGAGACTTTTGCAAATACACCTCGGGATTAAATAAATCTTCATGAATGAGTTCTAGGATAGATTTTTCTTGCAAATAAATCCCTGGAATAAGAATTTTACAAAAAAATCAAATAAATTTCTAAAATTATAAATCAATCCAACAAGACTTAGGGTTTGCAAATAAAACCCATAAAAGTTTGATAATTATAATTTAGTCCCAATAAAATCAAAAATTATAGATAAAACCCTCCAAAATTTTTATTTACTAATAAGTCCCTAGAATTTTAACTTTTGGTGAATAAGTCTCTCTATAATTTTATTTACAAATAATTCTATATTTTATTCAAAAAGGACTCTGAAAGTTTTACAACTTTATAAATAAGTCCTTTTTTTAGAAAAGTCCCCTAAACTTTATAAAATTATAATTTAGTCCAATTTTTTGAAAAGAATTGCAAATAATCTCTTATAATTTTAGTATCCGGGATGAGTATAACTTTCAAGATATCATCATTTACAATAAATAGATTTATACATTTCTCTTCACAAGCTCATCCAAACTCTAGCTAAACCCTATCCATATCTATTTGCATCCACTTCCATTATTCAAAAATTCAAATAAAGATTTGTTCTAGCCTAACTTCATCTCTTCACAAACCTATAAAAAAACCCATGGAACCTACAAAATTAGAGATTAGAGAGATCAAAAAAATTGGAAGAAAGGTTAATACTTAGAGCATTCAAGCAAGAGGAGAATTCAAGGCCAAGAACAAAAAAAAAGGTTGTTGAATCTTAGCTTGTATTTGGTTTTCCTTTTTTTTGTGTGTTTCTCTACTCTCCTCCTCCCTAATGTTGCAAGCTCATCTCAATCAGTCACTATCCGCCACTGACCAAACCCTAGCTGCTTGTTGGATTGCCTCTTGTCCTGGCCCTGCATTGTCAAGCCATCTCTACGTGAACCTTGTCTCATCCTCTTCTCCTTCAATGCCACCGGCGTTAGTGAGTTGGACGCCCTCGCCGCGCTCTACCTACACGACACCTTGACCTTCCACTCCTAGTACTTCCACACCACTGGCGACCTCACCTTTGCCTTCCTCCTCAATGTTGGCATCACCTTCGTCATTATCGCTAACTCCACCCTCAGCAGCCTCGCCCTCCTACACCCACATTCTGCCGCCATTCTTGCTCTCAAGCTTGCCATCACCACCTCCTACCCACCAACTGCGCTCGCCTATTCACGAATGATACCGGTTTGTTTCACCTCCTCACTATCACATCCCTCCTTCACGTCATCTTCCACTACGGCCGTGACACTTGTTAAGGTCTACTAGGACTAGATCCAGCCAAATTTTGCCAGATCTAAAAATAAGAGGAGGGGCAGAAATGCCCCTCTGTCACATTGCTGGAGGACAGAGATAGCCAAATTTGACTGAAAAGGAGATCGGGCCTGCTCAGGCTTGGCTATGTTTGCAAAGAGAATAAGGAGAGGGCGGGGGGGTGGGGGGTTGGGGGGGGGGGCGAGTCGCGCTAAGAGAACATCTAATATATATATATATATCTATATATATATAAAAAGTACTTTTGAACCAAAAAAAGGAAATCAGGCCAAAATAGGAGAGAAGGGTTTTGGCTTGAGGAAGAAAAAGAGAGAAAAAAATAAAAAATAAAAAATTTGTTCAGTAAAATAAGGGGGAAAATTTTGGCAAAAGAATAACAAAAGAAGAGTTTTCAATATCGCAACTACTTGTGATCTTCGGTAACGAAGATGGTGAGCCCATGACCTTGATGTGGCTACCCCCGGCCCCTCAAAGATAGGATGACCATATTGAGGCCACCCACAGCCCCTCGAAGATGGCAAATCCACATCACCACAAGCCAGTGTTTGGGCTCACACTTAGCCAACTTTCGAGCTCGCATTCATCCAGCCTTTGGGCTCACATTTAGCTAGCCGTTAGGCTCGCACCTAACCACCTTTCAAGCTCACACTCAACTAGATTTTGAGCTCTCACTCAGTCAATCTTCAATTTTGCATCAATCTAGCCTTAGGGCTTATATTTAGCCAACCTTTGGGATTGCACTCAGTTAGCCTTCGGGTTTGCATTCAACTAGCCTTCATGCTCATACCCAGCCAACCTTTGGGCTTGCACTCAGTTAGCCTTCAGGTTTGCACTCAACCAGCCTTTAGGCTTACATCTTAGTCATCCTTCAAGCTCACATTCAACCAGCCATTAAGCTTACATTCAAGTTAGCCTTCGAGCTCACATTCAACTAATTTTGAGCTTGCACGCAGCCAACTTTGGGCTTACACTGAGTCAGCTTTCAAGCTCGCACTTAGCCAACTTTCAAGCTCACACTCACCCAGCTTTCGAGCTTGCATTCAACCAGCCTTCAGGCTCACACTCAGCCAACTTTTGGGCTTGCATTCAGCTAGCCTTCAGGCTCACATTCAGTCAGTCTTCGAGCTCGCACTCAGCCAATATTCAGGTTCACACTTAGTGAAACTTTAGGCTCACATTCAGTTAACCTTTGGGCTTGCATTTAGCCAGCCATTGGGCTCACACTTAGCCAATCTTTGGGCTCACACTTAACCAACATTCAAGCTCGCATTCAGCCAACCTTCAAGCTCACACTTAACCAGCCTTTTGGCTTTCACTCAGCTAGCCTTTGAGTTAGTATCTCAACTAGTCTTCAAGTTTGTACTAAGATAGCCTTAAGGCTTACATTCAAGCTAGCCTTTGGGCTTACATTTAGCTAGCTTTTAGGCTTGTATCTCAGCTAACATTTTCACTCACATCTTAGCCAGCCTTCAGGCTTGCATCTCAACCAGCCTTTAGGCTCACATTCAACCATCCGTCAAGCTCACATTCAAGCCAAGCTTCAGGCTCACACTTTACTAGCCTTTAAGGTTGCAACCAAAGCTAGCCTTCAGGCTCACAACCTAGTCAACCTTCGGGATTGCATCTAAGTCAGCCTTCAGGTTTGCACTCAACCAGCCTTCAAGCTCGCACTTAGCCAGCTTTCGGGCTCGCATCTAAACCGGTCTTTAGACTTACACCCAGTTAACCCTCGAGATCTCACTAAGCCAGCTTTCAAGCTAGCAAACTAAGCTAACCTTTAGGTTCACACATTTGAAGCTAAGCTACGAGTCCATCTAATATCATTATAAATAGCTAACGACCCCACATTGAGATTGAACTCAATCACAATAAATGGACTAAGGCTAAGTTGGCTCAAATGGACTTAAATTGGTTAAAAAGATGGACTAAAATCCAAATTGAACTGAACTCCATACAATCCAAATGAAATTAATGTAAATTAATTTAAAATCAAATTGAGTTTAAATTAAATCCAATCTAGATTGAACTAAGCTTAAATTAAATCCCCAATTGGGTTAAATCAAGGCCAAGCTAAAAGGGTAAATTCAAAGTCAAACAAGAACTGAGCCAGGTTAAACTTGAACTGAAACCAAGTTGAGCTTAATTGACTTGAATTTGAGCCAAAGTCCATCAAAATGCAAACTCGAGTTCAATGAAGGTCCAACACAAGATCAAACTCAACTCAAGCTAAATGAAATCAAATCGAGACCTGAACTAAATAGGGTCAAATCGAGTCCCATTGGGTGCATAGAACCCTCAATAATGATCCAAGGCCATGAACAGAGGGTGATGTTATCACCCCAACCTGAACCAAAATTAGTTTTAATAGAACTAAATAAGGTCAAAATGAGTCTCATCAACACTTCAAAGCTATACACAACTCTATAAGTTGTTAGTGATGCTATCAAACTAAAGAAGTTAATTGCAAATACATTCAAACTTGTTGGTCATACTTTAAAGCTAGTCAACCCCAGAAGCCATTGACGATGCTTCTTCCAAGCTACATCCAACTCCATAAGCCATTAATGATATTAGCAAATCAAAAAAGTTAATCGCCAATATGCTTAAAGTTGTCGGCCATACTTCCAAGCTATATCCAACCCTATAAGCCATTGGTGATGCTACCAAACTAAAGAAATTAATCACCAATACACTTAAAGCTATCGTCTACACTTCAAAGCTACACTCAACCCCTTAAGCTATTGGTGACACTATTAAATCAATGAAGTCAACTAATAATACGCTCAAAGTGATAGCCTATGCCTCTAGGAAATTGAAGGCCCATGAGAAAAATTATCCCACTCATGACCTTGAGTTAGCAGCCGTCATTTTTGCACTAAAAATTTGGAGGCATTATCTTTATGGACAGACATTTGAAATCTTTACAAATCATAAGAGTTTGAAATATCTCTTCACCCAGAAAGAACTCAATATGAGACAGAGGAGGTGGCTAGATTTCCTCAAGGACTATGATTGCTCAATCAACTACCACCCAGGCAAAGCTAATGTTGTTGCAGATGCACTTAATAGGAAATTAGTAGGATACTCAGCACATTTATTGGTAAGAAGATGGAAGACCTTAGAAACCTTGGGAGACATGGAACTAACCATTATAATAGAGACTCAACGAGGATTGCTAATTGGATTGCGCTTAGAGTCAGAATTGGTGCTGAAACTTAAAGAGTGCCAATTAAAAGATCCTATGTTGCAGACCTTAAAATTTGAGTTAACTCAAAGTTCTAAACCAGGGTTTGATGTGACTACTGATGGTGTGATTCGATATCAGGGTCGGCTGTGTGTCCCTAATGATTTTCAATTGAAGCAAGAATTGCTAAGCGAGGCTCATCGCTCTCGTTTCTCAGTACACCCAGGAAGCACAAAAATATACCGAGACATGAAGCAAAATTATTTGTGGACATGGCATGAAGAGAGATATTGCAAAATTTATTTTCAAATGTTTAGTGTGTCAACAGGTCAAATTGAACACCAAAAATCAGCAGGAAAGTTACAGCCACTCCCTATCCCTGAATGGAAATGGGAACATGTGACCATGGACTTTGTGGCTGGGTTACCTAGGACAAGGAAAGGGTTGGATGCTATTTGGGTTGTGGTGGATCGGTTAACTAAGTCAGCCCATTTCCTTCCTATCAAGATGACCTACTCCTTGGACAAGCTTGCTGAATTATATACGGAGGAAGTAGTGAAGCTTCATGGAGTACCCATTACCATCATCTCCGATAGAGATCCCAGATTCACTTCACGATTTTGGGGTAGTTTTCAGAAAGCTTTAGGGACGCAGCTACGTTTTGGTACTGCATATCACCTTCAAACTGATGGTCAATCAGAGAGAACAATCCAGACCCTAGAGGACTTGCTAAGAGCGTGTGCTCTAGATTTCAAGGGGAGCTGGGACTCTCATTTGTGTCTAGCTGAGTTCACCTACAATAATAGTTATCATGCTGGTATTCAAATGACACCTTATGAGGCTTTGTATGGGAGGAAGTGTAGATCCCCTGTGTGTTGGACAGAGGTTGGTGAGAGGCAAATTTTGGGACTATAGTTGGTTCGGTTAGCTACCGAGAAGATTGAGGTTATTCGAAAGAGGTTGCTCACAGCACAAAGTAGACAAAGGAGTTATGCTAATACCAGAAGGCGGGATCTAGAGTTTCCCGTGGGCGACCATATTTTTATAAAGATCTCTCCAACAAAGGGGGTGATGAGATTTGGGATGAGGAGCAAGTTAGCACCTTGTTATATTGGCCCCTTTGAGATCTTAGAGAGAATTGGAGCAATTGCTTATAAACTTGCCTTACCTCCAGCTTTGGCTAATGTGCATAACGTCTTCCATGTGTCAATGCTAAGGAAGTACATCCCAGATGTCACACATATACTATCATTTCAGCAGTTACAACTGAGGGAGGACTTGACTTGTGAGGAGCAGCCAATTCAGATTTTGGAAAGAAAATAGCATGTGTCGAGAAGAAAGGTGATCCCTTTAATAAAAGTACGGTGGAAGCATCACTCTGTTGACGAGGCCACTTGGGAGAGAAAGGAGGACATCAGGGGCAAATATCCCTATATCTTTTGAGGTATGTTCATTTTAAATTTGGGGACCAAATTTATTTAAGGGGGTAGGGATGTAACAACCCGCTACTCCATAACAGCCCATTACTCGGGCCCACAACCCATAACCCAATAACCGCCTCTATTTATAGGCAGCAACCACCCATTAAACCTTCACCGGTCGAGGACTTTTCTAGGAGTGAAGAGAGTCAAGAAACAATCGTCGTGAAGACACAGAGTGGTAAGAAGATTCAGGACAATCATCATCGAGATTTGAGGTAGGTTGAGTTACTTTCATCCGTTCTCTTTTTGCCTCTATTCCTGAGACAAGTTCGTGTTGAATAATTGGTAAACTTAGTGACCCTCATGATATCTAGAAAGATGATGATAACCTAGTTTTAAGCAAAACTGATAGAAATTAGATAATACTGCAAAAACTCCATCTCTCTCTCCACAGTGCAGTGAGAGCTGCTCACCGGCGGAGAGCAGGGCGGCCGGAGGAAGGCGGCTGACGCCGGCGGTGTGCGATGCGGCGGCATGTGGTGCGGCCGTGTGTGGCGCCGCTGCGCGCAGGCATCGTACGCAGGCAGCATGAGACCTTGCGGCAGCATGGCTCCATCATGGGACCCGGCGCCAGCGTAATTTTGACACGTGGTATGGCGATGGGAGCGGCCGGTAGCATGCGCGTGGGGCAGCACGGATCTGACGATGACCGAAGGTGTGGCGGCGTGGCAGCCTAGCGGCGACGACGACAGCAGATTTAGGTTTAGGGTTTGAGGAGGAAGAAGGAGTTGGTTATGGTTTTGGTTTATTTTAAAGTTGGTTTTGGATTAGGTTTAGTTTAAAATTGGTTTTGGTTTTAGTTTAATTTAAAGTTGGTTTTGGTTTAGGTTTAGTTTAAAGTCGATTTTGGTTTAGATTTGGTTCAGAATCGGTTTTGGTTTAGATTCTAGTTTTGGAATTAGTTTGAGTCAGACTTGGGGTTAATTGAACTAATGATAAGGTAAATGGTTTAGATCAAATTAAGTAATCTGGATTCATGATTTGGTTCATTGAATTGAGTTTGATTATTATGAATTGAAATTGAAATTGATTGAAGATTAAATTGGAAGAATTTAGTAAGATTGATTAAATTAATTGATAAATTGATTTGGGGCTGGGATAATTGATTTATGATTGTATTGAAATTTGATTGGGATACTTAAATCTCATTGAGGATGAATTTATAAGATTGAATCAAAATATAAATTATTTGGAAATTAACTAGATTGGTTATGACTTAGAAACTTGAAGGACTAATCTGTGAATCAAATTGTATTGGGGACTATTGTGAAAAATATACTGTAAGGATTAAACTTGGAATTATTAAGGACTTGGGTGATAAATTGCTGGATCAATGGTTGTTGATAATAATATGATAATTTTGAGGTTCATAATGTAAAATTGATGAAAATTATTATTTATCTTGATGATGGAGTTGTAATTTGGAATGATAGGGGCTAAATTGCATATATGCATTTGAACAATCATAACCTTCTCATTTGAGATCCGATTGTGATGGTCTGGGAGTCGTTGAACTCGGTTTTTCATGCTAATTCTATTGGTGGTCTCAAATCCTTCTTTTGATGATGTCTTCTAGTTAAATAGTCTGATTTGTGATCGAGTCGACTCCTTTCTATCGCTTGGCAATCTTGACTCGATATTTATTGTGGCTGAGTCTTTAGTATCTTGAGGGATGTATGCAGTGGGACTCTGTTTGACTGGTACTAGTTGGTGATTCCCTACTTCGGTACGGGATTAGCAAGACTATCAGACGTGGCAGTAGTTGGTCTTTGAGTTGTAGGGGACGCAATCCGTTGTGTGACTAGACGGGATCACCACTCCATCAACAGTTGGGAGTGCAGCGTGGTATGACTCTACTTGGTAGGGGGTCCAGCCACACCTATATACTGATTTACGTGTAGATTGGTTTAACTCTACTTGGTGGGGGGTGCAACCATCTCCGTAATATCTGTAAGGGAGTCCATAGTCACTGTCCCTAACCATTAGCTATCGTGAATGTGATATCTTTGTTGATTCATTCCTTATTGTGGATGTTGCTTTATCTAATCATCATTGTCGTTGTATTATTTTTTATGCTACTATGTTAATTTTATTGTTGCCTCCTAAATATTGATCTCTCCTACTGTTTGGAGGAGGTAACTCCCTACTGAGCATCCTTGGCTCACTCTTTGATTGTTCCCATCCACAGGAGAGTACCAGCTAGGCACACGTGACTATAGTAGCTGAGAGTACGTGCGCGACCACACTTGGAGCTGCTTTATTTATATGTTATTTCATTTTTATGTATGAGAATACTTTTGAGGACTTGAGTATTTCTAGTTAGACCACTTTTTGTTATATTATCTGAACTATATTCGTATTGATGTAATAAATCTTAATTCTATGTATTCTGTAAACCTTTTATATGTATGTTGTCCACTTGTGTTGTGGTTCAATCGGACACGACAGGGGTGTTACAGATTATTTTAGAAGAGAGAAATTGTCTTAGTTCTAAAAAGACCTATAATCCCAAATCGAAGTAAGAAAGGCAAATTCGAGTCTAATTGGGAAGACCCTTATATTGTTGAAAGAATATTTGAAAGAGAATCTAACCAACTAATCGATAACAACAGGGAAAGGCCTATGCCACAAATCAATGGTCAATTCCTCAAAAGGTATTATGCCTAAGTTATGAGGGCAATAACAATAACAACCAAAGTTTCTATGTTTTGTTTATGATGGAATGTTCAACTTTCTCAAAAAAAGAACGCTCATCAAATATGCATTCCATGTTTCTTGAGGCAAAACATGGACAAAAAACTTCATCCATTTTATGTGATTGCTGAGTTTGCATTTACATGGCACATTAAGTCTACTTTCACGTGACAAACCAAGCCAACTTTCAAATGATAATTTAAGTCCACTTTTATGTGGCAAAATAAGTCCATTTTCATGTGACAAATCAAGTCTACTTTTATGTGGCAAGCCAAGTCTACTTCCACATGATAATCTAAGTCCACTCTAGCATAGCAATTCAAACCCATATAGTCAACTCCCAAAATGTTAACGCAGGGACAAGTACTTAAGAATTATTCGTACACTCTCCTTTTGTTAGAACTTGAGAAGAGGCTGCGAAGGGGCAATTTATTTGAGATGATTTTTGTTGCAATCAAATTTAATTAAAATATGATCAAAATTGAAACTTGTATGCCACTAGATTATATTTCAAATATAAGTCTTAGTCAAGCTTAAATTATGTCCGAGTTTGACCAAAAATTGAGCTCAATTTGGACATAAATCAGTGAAAAATTTGGGCTCTAATTAAGCATAATCCGAATGGGCTAATTGGGCTGGATTTTGGAATAGAATTGGGTCCACATTCATCTAAAATTAGGACCATAATGATAAAATACAAGAATTTTGCAAATTGGCTCCTATATTGAATAAATCTACATGAATGGATCTTTGGCTAGATTTCTCTTACAAATAGGTCCCTGGATAAGAATTTTATAGAAAAGTCCAATAAAATCCTAAAATTACAAATCAATCCTGCAAAATTTAGGGTTTGTAAATAAACCCCTCAAAAGATCAATAATTATGATTTGGTCCCTATGAAATCCAAAGTTTACAAATAAATCCCTCCAAAATTCTTTATGTACAAATATATCCCTAGAATTTTGTTTTTCCTGAATAAGTCTTTCAAGAATTTTTATTTATAAATAAATCTAAATTTTATTTAAAAAGTACACTGAAAGTTTTAAAATTTTATAAACAAGTCTTTTTTACTGAAAAGTTCTCTAAATTTATAAAATTATAATTTAGTCTAATTCTTTGAGAAAATTACAAATAAGTCCCCTATAATTTTAGTGTTCAGGATAAGTACAACTTTTGAGATATCATTATCTACAATAAATAGATTTATACATATCTCTCCACAAGCTCATCCAAACTCTAGATAAATCCTATCCATGTCTATTTACATCCACATCCATTTCTTAAAAATTCAAACAAAGAAGATTTATTCCATTATAACTTCACCTCTTCATGAACCTATAAAAACCCACAGAACTTGCAAAATCAGAGATCAAAGAGATCAGAAAAATTGGAAGAAAGATTAGTAATCAAAGCATTCAAGCAAGAGGATAATTCAAAGCCAAGAACCAAGAAAGGTTGTCAAATCTTAGCCTGTATTTGGTTTTCCTTCTTTTCTATGTTTCTCTACTCTCCTTCTCCCTAATGTTGTAGGCTTATCTCAATCAGCTAGAATCTGCCACTGACCCAAACCCTAGCTGCTCATTGGACAGCCTCTCATCCTAGCCCTGCATCATTGTTAAGCCATCTCTGCACGAACCTCGTTGCATCCTTTTCTCCTTCAACATCACTGGCGATGGCGAGCTAGATGCCCATGTTGTGCTCTACCTACACAACACACCACCCTTCCACTCCTGGTACTTCCACACTGCTGACAATATCACTTTTGCCTTCCTCCTTGACACCAACATCACCTTCCTCACCATTGTTGACTTCACCCTCAGCAGCCTTGCCCTCCTACACCTACGTTCCACCACCCAGCTGAAGATTTGCCCCCTCTGACCACTCTCACTCTCAAGCTTGTTGTTGCCTCCTCCTACTCATTAGTCGTGCCTGCCTGTCTGCTAGTGATACCGGCCTATTTTGCCTCCCCACTGTCGTATGCCTCCTTCGCACCATCTTCCACTACAACCACACCACTTGTTAAGGCCTACTGGGACTGGATCCGCTTAGATCTAAGTAGATCCAAAAATAAGAGGAGGGGTAAATGTGCCCGTCCATTGCACCATTGGAGGAGAGAGGTAGGATCCAGCCGAAAAGGAAATCAGGCCTGCTTAAGCAGTTGTGTTTATGAAGAGAACAAGGGGGGGAGCTGAAGCTTGAAGAAGGAGAAGGTAAAAAAATATATAAAAAAGGTACTTGTGCAATCCAAAAAAAAAAAAAGAAAAATCCAGTCAAAATAGGAGAGAAGGGTTTTGGGCTTGAGGAAGAAAAGGCAAGAAAAAAAAGAAAAAAAAAAGGTTGTTGAGTAAAAATAAGGAAAAAAATGTGGCAAAAGAATAATAAAAAAATGTTTTCAATATCATAGCTACCTGCGATCTTTGGCGATGAAGATGGAAAGCCCATGACCCTGCTACAGCCAACCATGATCTCTCAAAGATGGCGATAAAGATGGTGAACCTATGATCCTGTTGCGACCACCCATGACCCCTCGAAGATAGTGTATCTCTATCATGACAAGCCAACATTCAGGATCATACTTAGCCAATCTTCAGGCTCACACTTAGCCAGCTTTCAAGCTCGCACTCAGTCAGCCTTCAGGCTTGCACTTAGCCAACTTTCAAGCTTACACTTAGCTAACCTTCAAGCTTGCATCCAAGCTAACTTTCGAGCTCACACTCAGCTAGCCTTTGGATTCACACTTAGCCAACCTTTGGGCTAGCACTCAATTAGCCTTCAGGCTCATGGTCAGTTAGTCCTTTGAGCTCACACTTAGTCAACCTTCGGGATTACATTTAGCCAACCTTCGGGTTCTCATTAACCTTTTTTCGAGCTCGCATTCAACTAGCTTTCAAGCTTGCACTCAATCAGCCTTCTGTCTTGTGTTAAGCCAGCCTTCGAGCTTGCACTCAACCAGCCTTTAGGCTCACACTTAGCCAGTCTTTGGGCTCACACTCAGTCAGCCTTCCAGGTCACATTGAGCTAGCTTTTGAGCTTGCATTAAGCCAGCCTTTGGACTTACACTCAACTAGCCTTCGAGCTCGTGTTCAGCTAGCCTTCAAACTTACACTCAGCTAGTCTTTGGGCTCATATTCAAACCAGCCTTTAGGCTTATGTTTAGCCAGCCTTCGAGCTTGTACTTAGCCAGCTTTCGGGCTCACACTCAGCTAGCCTTTGAGCTTGTACTTAGCCAGCCTTCGGGCTCACACTCAGCTAGCCTTCGAGTTTGCATTCAACTAGATTATGGGCTTGCATCCAAGCTAGCCTTCAAGCTCACAGTCTCCCAGTCTTCAGGCTCACAACCAAGCCAGCCTTTGAGCTAGCATCCAAGCCTGAAACTAGCCTTCAGGCTCACACTCAACTAGCCTTCAGGCTCGCACCCTGCTAGCCTTTGGGCACGCAATCAAGTTAGCCTTTGGGCTCACACATAGTGAGCTCTTGGGCTCACATTTGAGCCAATCTTCAGACTCGCACCTAGTTAGCCCTCAAACTCACACCAAGCTAGCTTTTGAACTTGCGAACTAAGCCAACCTTCGGATTTGCACATTTTATGCCAGGTTATGAGTCCGTCTAAGATCATTATAAATAACTAAGGATCCTCAAATCAAATTGATTAATATAAGGTAACTCAATCACATTGAGATCAAACTCAATCATAATAAATAAACAAAGGCCAAGTTGGCTTAAATGGACTTAAATTAGTTAAAAAGATGGACTAAAATTAAAATTAAACTTAACTCCAAAAAATCCAAATGGAGTTAATCTAAATTAATTTAAAATCAAATTGTATTCAAATAAAATTCAATCTGGATTGAACTAAGTTTAAATCAAATCTCCAATTAGGTTAAATCAAGTCCAAACTAAAGGACAAATTCAAAGTCAAATTAGAACTAAGCCAGGTTGAACTTGAACTGAAACCAAGTTGAACTAAGTAAACTTGAACTTAAGCCAAAGTCCATGAAGATACAGACCTGAATTCAATAAAGGTCCAATACAAGATCAAACTCAACTAAAGCTAAATGAAATCAAATCCAAACTTGAACTAAATAGAATCAAACAAAGTCCCATTGGATGCATCAAATCCTTGACAATGCTCCAAAGCTAAGAACAAAGGGTGACGTTATCATCCTGAACTGAACCAAAATTAGTTCGAATAGAACTAAATAAGATTAAATTGAGTCTCACTTGGTGTACTACAAAAGCCTTTAGTAACACTTTAAATTTATATCCAACTCCATAAGTCATTAGTGATACTTTCAAACTAAAGAAGTTAATTTTTAATATGTTTAAAGTTGTTGGTCACATTTTGAAGCTAGTCAACCTTAGAAGCCATTGACAATGCATCTTCCAAGCTATATCAACTCCATAAGTAATTAGTAATGCTACCAAATCAGAGAAGTTAATTGTCAATATGCTCAAAGCTATCGGCCACACTTCCAAACAATATCCAACCCTATAAATCATTGGTGATGCTGCTAAACCAAAGAATTTAATTGCCAACATGCTTAAAGCTACTAACCATACTTCAAAGCTACACCCAATCCTTTAAGCTATTGGTGACGCTGCCAAATCAATGAAGTTAACTGATAATATGCTCAAAGCTGTTGTCCACTCTTCAAGCTAGTCAATCCTAGAAGTAGTTGACAACATGCCCTTCAAGTTAGTCAACCCCAGAAGCGGTTGATGATATTCTCTTCAAGTTAGCTAGCCCCAAAAGTAATTAGTGACACACTCTTAAAGCTAGCAAACCCCACAAGTCATTGGTGATGAGCTCTTCAAGCTAGCCAACTTCAGAAGTAGTTGACGACACACTCTTCAAGCTAGTCATCCCCCAAAGTAGTTAATGATATGCTCTTTCAAGCTAGTCAACCCCAAAAGTAGTTGATGATGTGATTCTCAAAGCTATACCCAACCTTATAAGCTATTAGTGATGCTACCTAAACTAAAGAAGTTATCACCAACACCTTATTGGTTATGGAAATACTTCAAGATCAATGGAGTTATCACTGTCAAGAATAAGGATTATTTAGGGAAGTGTTTGAGCTGTAAATCATGTAAATATAGTAAATAGGTATCAGCTAGTTGTCAAGTTTATTTTTTAGAAAGTTTTATTTTAGGCTGATTTCGTTTCCTCTTTGCTGATATTCTATTCCTGATATTGTACTGTAATTATGCTGTAAATTACTATAAAGACAATCTCAATAGAAGGAAAAACTATTCCCTCAATTTGTCTCTTTCAAGTTGGTATCAGATCCATACCATTTCCTGCCTAGAATTTTTTTTTGCGTCTTTACCCTAAGCCAGAACCATGTCAGAACATTCTAGCGAATCCACCACCATTCCTCAGTCCTCTTCACAACTCACAATAACCACCATCAAGCTGAATGGCGAAAACTTCTCGCGATGGTCCCAGTCGGTGAGAATGTATATCCGGGGCCGAGGAAAGATGGGATATTTAACGGGTGACAAGAAAGCCCCGTCGGAAGATGACCCAACGTATGCTACATGGGATGCCGAAAATTCCATGGTAATGACGTGGCTGGTAAACTCCATGGAAGAGGAGATTGGGGCAAATTATATGTGTTTTCCTACAGCGTATGAGTTATGGGAAAATATAAATCAGATGTATTCTGATTTAGGGAATCAGTCCCAAATTTTTGAGTTGACTCTCAAA
The DNA here is from genome assembly GCA_005019695.1 of Trichopus zeylanicus subsp. travancoricus. Classification (NCBI taxonomy): domain Eukaryota; kingdom Viridiplantae; phylum Streptophyta; class Magnoliopsida; order Dioscoreales; family Dioscoreaceae; genus Trichopus; species Trichopus zeylanicus. The sequence goes on along the minus strand of RXID01015248.1, from coordinate 45,537 downwards.
CTCGGTGAATTGCGGCAAGGAGAAGAAACGGTCACCAAGTATTTCAACTCCTTGAAGAGACTCTGGCAGGACCTTGATCTCTCTGATGCCTATGAGTGGAAGAATGCTGAAGATGGACAGCACCACAAGAAAACAGTGGAAGATGGTCGTATCTTCAAGTTCTTGGTTGGCCTCAATGTTGAGTACGACGAGGTGAGGGGGAGAATTATCGGTAGGAGGCCACTGCCATCCCTTGGCGAAGTCTTCTCTGAAGTTAGGAGGGAGGAGAGCCGGAGGAATGTTATGCTCGGCAAGAAGGGACCTGCTGCTACCGTTGAAGGTTCTGCCCTTGCTTCTACAGGCCTAAACATGCACTGAGGTGCTGCCAACCTACGTAAACTAAAGAAGAAGCCAAGTGTGTGGTGCGACTATTGCAACAGGCCGCGTCACACCCAAGAAACCTGTTGGAAGATTCATGGCAAACCCACCAACTTCAAGGGCAGAACAGGGGAGAAAACTGACCGTGCCTTTCCCACTGCCAATGAGGCCGAGACTACTGCTAGAACCATCACCAAAGAGCAGCTGGAGCAGCTTCTAGCACTATTAAAACCTAATCCATCATCTAGTACTCTAGTGTCTCCGTGGCACATACAGGTAACGAAATAAATGCCTTCTCTTGTGGTTTCGGAATTTCTGCTCCATGGATAATTGATTCTGGAGTGTCTGATCATATGACCAACTCCTTAAACTTGTTGAAACTATACTCACCTTGTCCTGAAAATAGAAAAGTTAGGATTGCAGATGGAAGTGTTTCACCTATTGCCGGAAAAGGTTTGGTCCAAATTTCTGAAAAGATAGACCTTAAGTCTGTTCTCTATGTACCTAAACTTACCTGCAATCTTTTGTCAGTTAGCAAATTATCCAAAGACTCTAACTGTCGTGTGATTTTTTGTGACCCTCATTGTATTTTTCAGGACCGGAGCTCGGGGAAGACGATTGGCAGTGCTAGAATGATTAATGGTCTTTACTATTTTGAGAATATATTTAGCAGGTAATAAAATTATTTAAGGGCTTAGTAGTATTAGTTCCCTTTCTGTTCGTGATCAAATAATGGTCTGGCATTGCCGTTTAGGCCACCCCAGTTTTTCTTATATGAAACATTTGTTTCCTAATTTGTTTAAAAAAAATGAATCCCTTAGATTTTCAATGTGAATGCTGTGTTCTTGCAAAAAGTCAACGTAGAACATATGTTCCTAGACCTTATCTTGAATCAAAACCTTTTTACTTATTTCACAGTGATGTGTGGGGACCCTCAAAGGTAACTACATCATTTGGAAAAAAATGGTTTGTAACTTTTACAGATGACCATACTCGACTGTGTTGGGTATTTTTGATGAAAGAAAAAATTGAGGTCGGAAAAATTTTTAAAGAATTTTACAATTTGATTGAAAACCAGTTTCAAACAAAAATAAGCATTTTGAGAACCGATAATGGAACAGAGTATTTCAATCAATATGTAGAAACCTTTTTGAAAGAAAAGGGCGTGTTACATCAATCAACCTGCCCTGATACTCCAGAACAAAATGGGGTATCGGAAAGGAAAAATAAGCACTTACTTGAAGTTGCTAGCGCCATAATGTTTTACATGAATGTTCCAAAATACTTGTGGGGAGATGCAATTTTAACTGCAGCATATTTAATTAATAGGATGCCTACACGAGTTTTAAAACATATCACTCCGCTGGGCTGTTTGAAAAATTTTTTTCCGGAATCTCGAATCAATTCGGATTTACCACTAAAAATATTTGGCTGCATCGCATATGTACACATACCTAAAAGATCCCGGTCGAAATTAGATCCTAGGGCAGAAAAATGTGTCTTTTTAGGATATGCTGCAAATCGCAAAGGTTACAAATTTTTTAACCCTCTCATGAAATGTTTTTTCATAACAATGGATGCCACTTTCATGGAAACAAAACCATATTTTACCAAAAATTTAATTCAGGGGGAGAATATAAGGGAACCAAATTTTTGGGAAATATCCAAACTTCTTCCAAATTTGGTTATTGACCAACCTCTTGATTTTCAAAATAAAAAAAATGGGGAGTCTGAATCCACAATTGTCGACTGTGAAATTGGTCTGTCGGAAAAGGAAATACTACGAATGGAGAAGAACCGAAATATCCTTGAACCTGTGGTTTATTCTAGGAGAAATGTCCTCAGAAGGAGTGGAGATGAATTAATCATTCCAGCACAAGCTTCATTGGAAGCCCCGGGCGAAGGAATTATGGATACTCCAGGTACCTCCTTTTTTCCTAACTCACAGAAAAACATTCCTTTACCTGTTATTCCTGAGCCTTCTATTCCTGAGCCTTCCAGTGTCAGTCTCGAGAGTCCGACCCCAATTGTCCCGCAAGAAAATGATCTTGACCTTCCCATTGCCTTTCGAAAAGGTACTCGAACCTGTACCAAATACCCCATTGCCAGATATATAACCTATGATCATTTATCCGAAACACATAAGGCATGTACTACTAATATTTTGAAACATGTTGTGCCTAGAAACATTCAGGAAGCACTGGAAGATCAGGATTGGAGATTAGCAGTGTTCGAAGAAATGAATGCCTTAAAGAAGAATGGTACTTGGGAAATTGTTGACGCACCTAAGGATCAGAAGATAGTAGGATGCAAATGGGTTTTCACAATTAAGAGCAAGGCGGATGGTAGTGTAGAGAGATATAAGGTGAGGCTTGTAGCAAAAGGCTTTACGCAGACATATGGAATAGATTACCAGGAAACATTTGCTCCTGTTGCAAAAATTAACTCAATTCGAGTACTACTGTCACTTGCAGTTAATCTCAATTGGCATTTGTATCAGCTGGATGTTAAAAATGCCTTCCTAAATGGAGATCTAGATGAAGAGGTATTTATGAGACTCCCTCCGGGTTTTGAAACAAAGTTTGGAGCTGGAAAGGTGTGCAGACTTAAGAAGTCCCTGTATGGTCTTAAGCAGTCTCCAAGGGCATGGTTTGAACGTTTTGGCAAGGCTGTGAAGCGACTTGGTTATGTTCAAAGTCAAGCTGATCACACCATGTTTTACAGACACTCAAAGGAAGCTAAAATTGCTGTGTTGATTGTATATGTTGATGATATCATCTTAACAGGGAGTGACTACGAGGAACTTGGAGAGCTTAGAAGGAAGCTTGCAGAAGAATTCGAAATCAAGGACTTGGGAGTGTTGAAATACTTTCTTGGAATGGAGTTTGCAAGATCCAAGGAAGGTATATTTGTCAATCAATGCAAATATGTCCTTGATTTGTTGACCGAAACTGGTATGCTAGGATGTAAGCCAGCTGAGACGCCTATGGAGCCCAACATCAAACTGCAACCAGCGGGGACAGAATCTGTAAAGGAGAGGGAGTGCTATCAAAGACTTGTCGGGAGGCTAATTTATTTATCACACACTCGACCTGATATAGCCTTTCCGGTGAGTGTAGTCAGCCAATTCATGCACTCGCCTGGGTCTGAACATTTCGGAGCAGTGTACCGGATCCTAAGGTATCTGAAGGGAACACCCGGTAAAGGTCTTCTATTTAAACGTCGGGGACATCTGCAAGTTTGAAGCCTATACTGATGCAGACTGGGCGGGAAGTCTAACTGATAGAAGGTCTACTTCGGGATATTGCTCATTTGTGGGTGGCAATTTAGTCACCTGGCGTAGCAAGAAACAGAATGTGGTAGCTCGAAGCAGCGCTGAGGCTGAGTTCAGAGCCTTAGCGCAGGGAATTTGTGAGGTTTTGTGGATTAAGAGATTATTATTGGAGTTGAAGATTTCAGAGTCGGTGCCAATGAAGATGCACTGTGACAACAGAGAAGCAATTTCAATTGCACACAATCCAGTACTTCATGATCGAACAAAGCATGTGGAAGTCGACAAGCACTTCATCAAAGAAAAAATAGACAATAGTGTGATGTGGACTATGTCCCTACCAAGGAACAAGTAGCTGATCTACTTACGAAGGGACTATACAAGAGACAGTTCGAATGGTTAGTAAGCAAGCTGGGTATGGAAGACATCTTTAAACCAGCTTGAGGAGGAGTGTCAAGAATAAGGATTATTTAGGGAAGTGTTTGAGCTGTAAATCATGTAAATATGGTAAATAGGTATCAGCTAGTTGTCAAGTTTATTTTTTAGAAAGTTTTATTTTAGGCTGATTTCGTTTCCTCTTTGCTGATATTCTATTCCTGATATTGTACTGTAATTATGTTGTAAATTACTATAAAGACAATCTCAATAGAAGGAAAAACTATTCCCTCAATTTGTCTCTTTCAAGTATCACTAATATCTTATTGACTAACAAAAATACTCCAACCCAGATAAAGTTATAGTTGATGCCTTATTGACTGATGTAAATACTTCAAATCACAAAGTTATTGCCAATGCTTTGTTGGCTAATGAAACCACTTCAAGTAACAAAATTATCACCTATGCTCAAAACTATTAGAAAAACTTCAAACCTCTCTCATTTCTTTCCATGATTCAGGTCGGAGGGGGGAGAGGGGCAATAGCATACATCAAAAGCTTTTTCTCCACTCTTTTTCTTTCTTCATTTTTTTTATATTTTTTATAATTTTATGTTAAAATTCATTGTAAAGTGAGGACATACCCTTGCTTAAACCATGTATCATTTCTCAAAATTAATCAAATTCTTTCTCTTTTTTTGTGTCTCTATTTTTATTAGCTAGTAGAGGCAGGTCATACATCAAATAAAGTACCTATGCACAATGGAAATGATAAAACATGAAGCACCAGTAGATCCCTCACCTTGACTCACTGAGACATAAGTGTGGAGTTGTGATTGACCACAAAGGATGGCTAAAGGATCTTGAGAAGCAACATCAAAAGAACAAATAAAATAACATTTAGTTTTGATAGATTTTCAAGTTATTATTTATTCATAACTTTGAACAGGCACAAGCACCTATTGTTAACCATACTCACAATTGTTATGAATCTCTTCAAGTGATAAACCTATTTAATATCATATAAAGACAACAAAAATTAGAAAATATAATTTTATTTAATAACTTTTTAACTATATGCTTTAAGCAAGGGCATATTCTCATTTTATAATTTAAAGTATTTAAATTCATAGGATAATAAAATAATATGTAATGAAAAAGGATCAAGAAGACTTTGTGCTCACCACTGTCCTACTCCTATACACTTGACCAAGTATTATGTAGTAGAGGACTTGCTGGACCTAGTTTTGGCTAGACTGGATGCTTGATTTGATCTTGAAAGGATATTGATAACCTCACTTGACTTTAGGGTGTTACTATGCCTTGATTTATGTTAGTTAACTTTATTTGGTCTTGAAGTATCACCGATGATTTTTTGCTTATTGTCAGTTGACTCCATTTAGTTTTGATTCAAGCTTAGTATTTGCTTAACTCTTTGATCATGTATAAGACTACCTTAACTCGATTTAGTTGAAAGGGGTGGTTAGCAATTTTGTCTTGTGTTGATCATCTTTGTTTGGACTTGATTTAATATAAAGCTTATTTAAGTATTTAGTTATTGTATAGATTTGATTGTAGTTCAACTTTGATTGATTTCAAAGTAAGTTTAATTCATACTTAGTTTTAGTTCAAGTCTAGCTTGATTTGAATTTAACTTAACTCAAACTTTGTTTTGGTTCAAGTTTAATTTTGGTTCTACCTTGCTTTGATTTAAAGTTGGTTTTAACCTGCTTTAGGGATTGTGTTCAAAGTTTGATTCAACCTACTTTGGGGATTGGGTTCAAACTTTGACCTAACCCACTTTGGGTATTAGGTTCAAATTTTGATTTAACCTACTTTGGGGATTGGGTTTGAAACTTGATTCAATCTATTTTTGGGATTGGGTTTGAACTCTAATTCAACCTGCTTTGGGGATTGAGCTCAAGCTTGACTTAACCTGCCTAGGGTTTGAATTTGACCCTTAATTGGATTCTTATCGGATTTTAGTTTGATGCTTATTAGATCCTAATTGGGTTTGGATTTTGATCTTTATTAGACCCTTAGTTGGGTTCAAGATTTGACCCTTATTGGATCCTTACTGATTTGGATTAGACCTCCTATTGGATCTTTATTGGATTTAGGTTTGGCTACTATTGAACTTGGGACCCTTATTGGATCTAGGTCAACCCTCATTAGATTTGGGTTCAACCTATCATTAGGTTTGGGTTTGACCCTTATTGGATCCTAATTGGATTTGGGTTCAATCCCTTATTGGAACTTGAATCGAGTTCGATATTTTACCTTTAATAGAATTGGGTTTGATGCTTAGCATATTTGGATTAGACCCTTATTGGATCCTAATTAGATTTGAGATTGGCCCTTAATGGACTTGATTCAAGCTCAATTCTTATTTAACCCTTAATTGGATTCAGATTTGACCCTTAATGGATCCTGATTGGATCTAAGTTCGATCCTTATTAGATTCTTCTTGGATTCAAGTTGGACCCATTTAGATTTTTAGTTTGAACCTATTTGGTTCTTGTTTGATCTGATTGGACTTGATTAGAATTTGGTTCTAAACTGATTTGGTTTGAGTTTGACCCAATTAGATCCAATTAGGGTTGAGGTATAAACCAGTTTGGTTGATATCCAATCCTATTGGACCCAATTATGATTTGGGCTTAAAATGGCTTAGTTCAGGTTTGACCAAATTATAACGGATTAGGATTTCAATCTGAATTGGTTTGGTTTTGGTGTGAACCTAATCCAATTTTGTATCAATTTCATACTTAATTCTAATCCATTTCAATATTGTTTCAATCTAGATTTGATTACCATAATTTAGTTAGCTAGCTTAGTCTGGTTTGTTTGCATTTGATTAACTTCTCTAACTTATTTGATAAATTTTTGATTTTACTTGATTAAGTTATCCTGAGTTAGCTTGGTTTTCAGGTGATTGAGTTTATTAAATCAACTTAGTTGCTCAAGTAATTTGAGCCCAAAAGTTATCTTTAATTTACGAGTGATAGTTGGGACCCCTAAGGATTCCCTTCGGTTAAGCCATTGCCAGGACCCTAAATGATTCTCTCAGGCCAAGTGATGCTTGGGACCCTAAAAAATATTATTGGGCTAAGTATAGCTATGGGGAATCCGAAGGACCCTCTCAGGCTGAGTGGTAGTCAAGACCCAGAAGGATATTTTTAGAACAAGTGGTGGTTGGGACTTTGAGGAAATCCCTTATACTAAGTGTGGTGGTTAGACCTTGAAGGGTTTTCTTAAGCCGAGTGGCAGATAGTGTTGAGGAAAATATCGATGTCCACCACAATTCACAATATAGAGGAAAAACAGAAAAGAGGAAAAGATAGCACACAAGAGATATATGTGGGAAGACGATCCAGAGAATATTGTATTGATGAGGAAGAGAAAAGAGAAGATTATAACGACGGAGACGAAACTCCAATATCACCAACCCTCACTCTCTATTTTCTATTTGAAACCCTTACATCAATGGTGTATTTATAGATGTGTCCTATGATGTTTGAGTCAAAATAGAAGACTGACTCAAATAAGACTTCTACTAATTTAAGACTTCTAGAAGATAAATTTCTAGATTAAGGATTAGGCCCATTCATATAATTAAATTAAGACCTATCCGGAACATCCGGGATCGAGACACCATAAACCAAACAATCTCACCTTGGCTCGAATCATCTTATTCTCTGAATTTGAATCTTCAATAGATGTCTTTACCATTACCTCCTGGGATAGGATCAACGACCTTGAATATTGATCAAGTCCAAACAGAGGTTGAACTTATCAATCGGAATCACCTTCGTCAACATATCTGCAGGATTTCTTGAAGTATGCATCTTTTGTAAAGAAATCTCGCCGTCTTCAATAATATCCCGAATAAAATGAAATCGGACATCTATATGCTTTGATCTGGCATGATACATTTGGTTCTTCGCAAGGTGTATGGCGCTCTGACTGGCGCAAAAAATAGGAAGAACATGTTGAGAAAAACCAATTTCACTTGCCAAACCTTTTAGCCATAGGGCTTCTTTGACGGCTTCTGTAGCTGCCATATATCAGACTCTGTTGTAGATAATACTACAATTGACTGTAAGGTACACCTCCAACTAATAGGTCCTCCACAAAGAGTGAAAAGATAACCAGTGAGGGATCGGCGTCGATCAAGGTCTCTAGCATAGTCTGAATCGACATAGCCAATAATTTTGGCCTCTTGCACTGTGTTCCTGTCGAAACATAAACCAATATTAAGAGTACCTTTAATATATCTTAATAGCCATTTCATGGCTTGCCAATGCTCTTTTCCTGGATTTGCCATATAACGACTAACAACGCTGACTGCTTGTGCAATATCAGGTCTTGTGCATACCATAGCATACATTAGACTTTCAACAGCACTTGAAAAATGGGATGTTCTCCATGTATGCATGCTCTTCATCTACAGAAGGACATTGTTGAGCTGAAAGCTTGAAGTGAGATGCCAAAGGAGTACTGACGGATTTTGAATTTTGCATGTGAAAACGAGAAATAATCTTCTCGAGATATTTGCTCTGTCTAAGCCATAATTTTCCATGCTTTCGATCTCGATCAATCTCCATACCGAGAATCTTCCTTGCAGCACCTAAATCTTTCATCTCAAATTCCTTTTCATTTTAAACTTTAAATCATTCAGTAGAGATATGTCTTGAGTAGCGATAAGCATATCATCAACATAAAGAAGTAATATAATAAATGAGTTATTGGCATGCATCTTACAATAAACACAGCAATCATGTTTGCAGTGGATGAAATCTTGACCCAGCATAAAACTGTCAAACCTTTTATACCATTGCCTTGGAGACTGTTTTAAACCATAAAGTGATTTGTTCAACTTGCAAACAAAATTTTCTTTGCCTTCTTGGATGAACCCTTCAGGCTGTTGCATAAAAATTTGTTCTTCTAATTCTCCATGCAGAAATGCAGTTTTGACATCAAGCTGTTCTAACTCAAGATTATGAAAAGCAACTAAAGCAAGTAGAAAACGAATAGATGTGTGTTTAACCACAGGAGAGAAAATTTCATTAAAGTCAATACCCTCCTTTTGTGAATACCCTTTTGCAACTAAACGGGCCTTGAATTTAACACCATCTATCTCAGAGAAATCCTCTTTCTTTCGAAATACCCACTTGCAACCAATTGCTCTTTTACCTTTTGGTAATTTCATCAGATCCCAAGTATGGTTCTTTTGAAGAGAGTCCATCTCTTCATTCATAGCAGCTTGCCACTGAGAAGAATTCTTATCCTGTACTGCTTCTTTATAAGAAGAAGGATCACCATTGTCAGTAACTAAAGCAAAAGCTACCATATCTTCAAAACCATACCTTTCAGGTGGCTTTATTTTCCTTTGAGATCTTCGAAGTGGAGTCTTTTCAGAAATTTGATTCTTAAGATTTTCTTGAGAGTTGGACATACCCTGAATATCTTCTTCTGAAGGAATTACATGCTCCACCTCCACTTGCATTATATCATTGGGATCTTTCTTGAGAGATTTTTGCATACCACTTTCATCAAATACTATGTCTCTCTCAATAATTACATTTGAAATAGTAGGATCCCACAAACGATAGCCTTTGACGCCTTTGGCATAACCCAGGAAAATACACTTTTTGGAACGTGCATCTAACTTATCCTTGACAACATGCACATAAGCAGAGCAACCAAAAATCTTTAAAGAAGAATAATTTGCAGGTTGACCAGTCCATACCTCTTCAGGAGTCTTGCAATTAATGGCTGTTTGAGGAGAGCGATTCACAATAAAGCATGCTGTATTGACTGCTTCTGCCCAAAAATCTTTATCAAGATTAGTTGTACTGAGCATACTACGTGCTTTCTCTAACAAGGTTCTGTTCATCCTTTCAGCCACACCGTTTTGTTAAGGTTTTCCTGGGATGGTAAAGTGACGCTTGATGCCTTCATCTTCACAGAATTTGAGAAACTCTGTTGATTTGTACTCTCCGCCATTATCACTTCTGAGATATTTGATTTTTCTGCCAGTCCTTTTTTCAACTGAAGTTTTTCACCGTTTGAAAACAGAAAACACCTCGGCTTTGTGATGCAAAAAATAAATCCACACTTTTCTGGAAAAATCATCAATAAAACTGACAAAATAACGAGCACCAGATTTTGATGGAATAGGAGAGCACCACACATCAGAATGAATATAATCAATTAAGCCTTTAGTGCAATGAATACCAGTGTTAAACTTTACCTTGGACTGTTTACCATAGAGACAATGCTCGCAGAAATCCAATTTGCATGAGTTGAGACCTTTCAGTAATTTTCTTTTGTTGAGCTCATTTAAACCTTGCTCACTCATATGACCGAGACGCATATGCCATAATTGAGTCATATCAGAAGAAGAAGAAGACTGAGAAATTGCTGCTCCACCTGCAACGGTTTTTCCTACTAACTCATATAAATTTCCATGCTTTAGGCCCTTCATTACTATCAATGAGCCTTTAGCAACCTTAAGAACTCCACCTTCAGCAGAATACTTATAACCAGCAGAATCCATAGCACCCAAAGAGATCAAATTCTTTTTCAAATCAGGAACATGTCTGACATCAGTAAGAGTTCTAATAATATTATCAAACATCTTTATTTTGATTGTTCCAATTCCAACAGTTTTGCATGGATTATTATTACCCATCAAAACTAAACCACCATCATAAGGCGTGTAGTTTTCAAACCAATCCTTATTAGGACACATGTGATAAGAACAACCAGAATCAAGAATCCAAATATCATGGTAACGATCAAAATTAGAACTAATAGAGAGAACGTTACCCAAATTATCATCAGAACTCTCTTCAACAACTGAAACTTGTTCTTTGGCTTGCTCTTTAGATTGAGATTCTCTTTCTTTCTTTGCTTTGAGCTTCCAACAATCTTTAATTGCATGTCCCATCTTCTTACAATATCTGCAGTTTATTTCTTTGGATTTGGATCTAGAACGACCTGTTCTTGATCTTTCTTTGGTACGACCTCTGACAATTAATGCTTCTGAGTGTGACACATCCCCTCCAATCTTTTTCAAATATTCATTAGATAGAAGGGCAGCAGAAATATCGTCAAATTTCAAATCCTTCTCATACATGAGAGTAGTTTTAAGATTCTCAAGAGAAAGAGGTAAGGACGATAATAAAATAATTGTCTTGTCTTCATCTTCAATTTTAACATCAATGCTTAACAATTGAGAGACAAGTTTATTGAAAGCATTAAGATGATCAACTATATTTGTACCTTCTGTCATTCGAAAATTGAAAAGCTTCTGCTTTAAATAAACTCGATTTGAGATAGACTTACTCATATACTGTTTCTCCAGCTTTTTCCATAACTCTGAAGGTGATGTTTCATCAAGAAACGGATAGAGTACCTCATCGGTAAGACTGAGGATGATTGTGCTATGTGCGCTGGCCTTTTGGTTTTCCCAGACACTTTCGGTGACATCTTCAGGCTTGATGTCCTCCAATGTGTGTCTCAACCCTTGTTGAGTAAGAATTGCACGAACTCTTGCTTGCCAAATAGGAAATCCTTGCTTTCCATTGAATTTCTCTATATCGAACTTCGTAGTAGACATATTGAACCAAGCTCTGATGCCACTTGTTGCGAAAAATATCGATGCCCACCACAATTCACAATATAGAGGAAGAACAGAAAAGAGGAAAAGATAGCACACAAGAGATATATGTGGGAAGACGATCCGGAGAATATTGTATTGATGAGGAAGAGAAAAGAGAAGATTACAATGACGGAGACGAAACTCCAATATCACCAACTCTCACTCTCTATTTTCTATTTCTTGAGACCCTTACATCAATGGTGTATTTATAGATGTGGCCTAATGATGTTTGAGTCAAAATATAAGACTGACTCAAATAAGACTTCTACTAATTTAAGACTTCTAGAAGATAAATCTAGATAAGGATTAGGCCCATTAATATAATTAAGACTATCCGGAAAATCCGGATTCGAGACACCATAAAGCCAACAAGATAGAACCCCAAGAGATTTCCTTAGGCTAGGTGGTGATTAGGACCCTAAAAGATTCTCTTAGGTAGAGTATGGTGGTCAGGACCTCAACAAATTTTCATAATCCAAGTGACAGTCATAATCCCAATAGATTTTCATTTCTCTTCTTTTCCTTTCTTTTTTATAACAAAAGCTTAACCGCCATTCTTTTTCGTGTTTAGGCCTTGTTCCAACTATATCTTGGCTTTGACATGATCTTGATTTGGGCATGTTTCGTCCATGTTTCAGCCATGTTTTAACCATATTTCAGCTGGGGTAGCATGTGTATAATGCAATGGAGCTAGACTATATTGTATCCAAGGGGCAAGTGTAGGTTTTGCTAGAGGATGATGGCTACAAGGACAATAACATGAAGATGGACAGTTTGGAGGGAAGCTTAGTCATGTTCCTGCCATATTTTGCCATGTCTTGGTCATGTTTTAGTCTATTCAAATCGTGTTCCGGCCATATTTCACCTATGTTTTGGTTGGGGAAATAGGTGTAGTGGGCAACGGAGTTGCACTATGCTGTAGCTAAGGAGTGGCTGAAGGTTTGACTGGAGGTGGTGGCTACAATAGCAGCAAAGCGAAGATGGAGAGTCTGGAGGGAAGCTTGACCATATTTTGACTATATAATTGTGTCCTAACAGTATTCTAGTTGTCTCCTAGTCATGTTTCGGTTATGGTCAAACTGTATTTTGGCTATTTTTTGGTCATGTTCCATTGTGCTTCGACCATATTTTGAACGTGTTTGTGTTTAGGTGGTTTTTGCTCTCTAAATTTAATTAAAATTTGACCAAAATTGAAACTTAGATTGTCACTTAACTATAACTCAAATTCGAATTCTACATGAATCTAAATTGTAGTCAAATTAATATAAATTTGACCTCAGTCCAGACTTAAAATATTGTAGAATTTGACTTCAGATTGAGTTTAATTTGAGTTAGACTAAATGGGCCCAAAATTGGACCAAAATTGGACATAAAATTCATCAAACTCTAGGCCAAAATGAAAATAAAATTATTACAAATAGATTCCTAGCCAAAAAAGTTAATTATAAATAGATCCCTAAATCGAAATATCTCTACAAGTAAATTCCTAAATCAAATAAACTTTTAGAATAAGATTCCTGACTAGACAAAACTTTTATAAAAACATCTCCAAGCTAAAAATTCTTGGACAAAATTCATGTAAAGTTTTAAAATTACATATTATTTTCCACAAAATCTAGAGTTTGCAAAAGATCCCCTCAAAGATTAATAATTACAAATCAGTTCTCACAAAATCTAAAGTTTACAAAAATGACCCTTTAAAAATTCATATTTGAAAATAAACTATTGGGATAATTTTCTACACTTTGCAAATAAACCCTCAATCAAAAATTAAATTGTGAACTTAGTAGTTTGCTAATTTACAAAGAAATCCTTCCAAAATGTTTATTACAAAAATTCTAAATTTTATTATTTTGCAAATAAATCCTCATGGTTAATTTTACAACAAATTTTCAAATTCTTTAAAATTATAAATTAGTCCCTAAAATAAAAAAATTACAAATAATCCCTTGAATTTCATAATTCATGAAGCAATTCAATCACATTCAAATATTCAAATTAATTCAAAATTTTATATATGCATTCAAACATTCAAATAGAACATTATCCATATCTACAATAATTTGAAATTTAGAAAATATCATATTGACCTTGTGATGCTAAAATTGACCATTGGAAATAGTGAAGATCCCATGAAGTAATCTTGAAATAACAAATTAAAATGTGGTGATTTAAGTATGCAATCAGGTATTTTGAGAATATGACTTCCAATAAGCATAAACTCTTATTATTAATTATCCTGACAATTGCCAAGAGCCTCTTAAAGTCAGAAGCATAGCTAATAAAATAGAGACACAAAAGAAAAGAAAGCATCATTTGATTGATATGAAAAAAGGTATATGACCTAAGCAAAGGCATACCCTCATTTTATAATTTAATAAATTTGAATGCATAAATGACATAAAATAAAAAAAAGAGAATGGAAAGAGATCGATGTTTGCTACTACCTTACCCCCATATGCTGGATTAAATGGAATTTGACATAGAAAGACACTTGATTTGATGCTTGACGGATGCTGATAATTTAACTATATTCTAGGATGTGACTGACTACCTTGGCCCATGTCAATTGACTTTGTTGTGCTCTGATGGCGCTATTTGGCGGGACATGAAAGAAGATGAGAGAGGAAGTAGTGGGAGAGGCTTGAAGTGTGGCCAACAATATTGAGCATGTTGGTGATTAACTTTCTTTGATAGCGTTAATGACGGTGTGTTGAGTTTACCTCAAAGTGTTGCCAATAGCTTTGAGTGTTAGCGGTTAACTTCTTTTGATAGCATAATCGATAGACTGTCAAATTTAGCTTGAAGTATTATCGATAGCTTTGAATGTTAATAGCATTATCGATGACTTGCTCAGTTTAACTTGAAGTGTTTCTAATTGCCCGAAGTGTTGGTGATTAACTTCTCTTGATAACATTATCAACGGTGAGTTGAGTTTAGCTTGGAGTATTTTTATTAGCCTGGAGCATTGGTAATTAACTTCATTTAAATAGGGCATTTGGCTGAGTGATCAAGCAAGTCCAAGTCCACCTTTGGTTTGTATGATTTGATAATTGACGGTCTCTTAGGCATGTTGTTGGTTGAATTCAATTCATTGACAAAGCTTTTGGATTGACTTAGTATTGAAGTGTGATCGATAGCTTTAAGTATGTCATTGGCTAACTTCATTTGAATAAGGCATTTGGCTAACTGACTGAGCGAGTTCAAGCTTATCTTAACTCAGTTTAATTTGAAAGAACAATTACTGATCTTGGCTTGTACTGATCATTTTCGATTTGATAGTTGACAAACTTTCTTAGCTCATTATCAATTAAATTTGAGGCGTCATTAACAGCTTTGAGCTGATTATTAACAAGCCCTGAATTAATTTTAGTTAAGTCCAATTCAATTTGGTTTAAAGTTCAGACATGACTTTGCTTCAAGTTAGATTTGATTTAATTCAATATCTGGAACTTGACTTATATCTGATTAGAATCAATTCGATGTTCAAAACTTGATTTGGATCAAGTTTGATTTAATTTAGTTTAATGTTCACAACTTGATCTCGATTCGAGTTTGATTCAATTCAATGTTTGAAACTCAATTTTGAATCAAGTCTAATTTGATTTTGAATTGAGTCTGATTTAATTCAATGTTCAAAACTCGATTTCTATTTAAATTTGATTTGATTTAGTTTAATATTTAGAACTCAATTTCGACTTGAGTCTGATATGATGCAATTTGAGTCAGGTTCAACTTTATGTTGGATCCCCGTTGAGCCACAAACTTGGTTCTTAATGGATCATGGATCCACCCTTATTAGGTTTTCATTGGATCGTTGGATCCAAACCCTAATGCATTCTTGTTGGATCATTAATGAATTTTGGATCCAACCCTTAATGGATTCTTGATGGATCCTTAATGGATCTTGGACCTAAACCTTAACGGGTTCTTATTAGATCTTGGATTTGACCTAATTAGTTTATTATTGGATCCCTAATGGATCTTGGATTTGATTCTTGATAGGTTCTTATTGGATCCTTAATGGATCTTGGATCCATCCCTTGATAGGTGCTTAGATCTTGGATCTGACCCTTAATGAGTTCTTATTGAATTTTTAATGGATTTTAGATTTGACCCTAGATGGGTTCTTGATGGATCATTAATGGATTTTGGATCCAACTTTGATTGAATTTTTATTGGATCCTTAATGGATCTTGGATTCAACCTTAATTGAATTTTTATTTGATCCTTAATGGATCTTGGATCCAACTCTGATTGGGTTCTTAAAATATCCAGGCTCAACCTGTTAATGAGTTTGGGTTCAACCTATGTTGGACCCTCAGTGGGTTCGGACTTAAACTTTAATTAACTCGAGTTCAAGTTTAAGTCAATTTGGGTTCAACTCAATTTTAGTTTAGGCTCAACCTGATTTTCGTTCAAGTATAACCTGATTTTGGTTTGAATTTGAGTTTGATTTGACACAATTGAAGTTTGGTTTGAACTTGATTTAACCTAATTAAGGTTTGGTTTGGGCTTGATCGATCCAATTAGGGTTTGATTTGAATTTTATTTGACTCAATTAGGGTTTAATTTGAACTTGCTTCAACCCAATTAGGGTTTGGATTGAACTTGGTTCAACCTAATTAGAGTTTGGCTCGAACTTTGTTTAACCTAATTAGAGTTTGTTTTAAACTTGGTTTGACCCGATTAGGATTTAGTTCGAATTTAATTTACTTTTGGATTGATCTGATTTAAACTTAATTAGGGTTGGGTCTAAACTGATTTGATTTAGGTTAACTCAATTTCGATTTAGGTCCAATTCAATTTGAGTTTTAATCCATCTATTTGATCAATTTAGGTCCATTTGGTGGTTTGTTCAAGTCAAATTGATTTAATTAGTTTATTTAACTTGATTTAGCAGAATTAGCTTAATTTCAACATAATTAGATTAATTAATTTAATTAATTTATACTAATTAATTTTAATCAATTTGGTTCGAGAGCCCTTAGGTTGTCATAATAATTTTGGATATACTTATGGGCTGACCCTAAATCATTCTTGACTTTCGGCGAGCACACAAAGCTAGCCTTAAGTTCATTTAGACTTTTGGCGAGCCTGGTAGCTGACTTGAGTTGATTACACATACAGCGAGCCACAAGTTGACATTAATCTGAATAGATATTTAGTGAGCTCATGGGCTGGTCTTAGCCTAAACAAACATTTGGTTAGCCTGTAAGCTAGTCTTAGTTTGAATAGACATTTGGCGAATTCTTGAGCTGACCTTAATCCGAATAAACATTCGATGAACTTACGAGCTAGTCTTAGTCCAAATAGATGTACAACAAGTTTGCAAATTAATTTTAGTCCAAATAGACAATTGACAAACCCATGCACTGGTCTTAATCCAAATAGACATACAGCGAGCTCGCAAGTTAGGCTTAGTCCAAATTAGATGATTGGCTATCCTGCAAGTTGACCTTAGTCCAAACAAATGTACGGCAAGCTTGTAAATTGGTCTTAATCCGAATAGACATTCGACAAGTACATGGATTGACCTTAGTCTGAATAGATGTATGGTGAGCCCGCAAGCTAGTCTTAATCTAAATAGATATTCAGTTATCCCGTGAGCTAGTCTTGTCCAAGTAGACGTTCGAAGAGTCTGTAGGCTGACCTTAGTCCAAACAGAATTACAACGAGCTCGCAACTTAGCCTTTTCTAAATAGATGTTCGGCAAGCCCGCAAGCTGACATTTGTTTAAATAGATATTTGCTAAGCTCATGGACTGACCTTTGTCTAAATAAATATTCAGTGAACCCACAGACTAGCTTTAGTAACGTATGATGAGCTCACAAACTAGTCTTAATCTAAATAGACATTTGGTGAATCCATGAGATGATATAAGTCTAAATGACTTTCAAGCAAGCTCGTGGATTAGCCTTAAGTAAAAAATTAGCTTCTGTATAAGCTTACAAGCTGACCCTAAACCGTTTAACCTTAACACACACATCTAGGTGAAATATTCTTTTTTTCCTTTATTTTTTGGCTGAATTTCTTTGTTTTACTTTTTTTCTCTCTTTTATTTTTCTAAGGAAGAGAGAAACTTCTTTCTTTTATTTCTTTTTCTCTTCGTCTTCTTCCCCAACCGGTTTCTTCTCCTCGCTCAAGCCATCTTCCTCCTCCCTTGAGCTGGACCTCACCGCTGCAATTATGGTTGACCAAAAATTTGTCACCCCTTCTTTGAATTTGGGGCTGGATATGACCGAATTTGGCGGAATCTGGCCTTTTCTAGTGGCTGACGGCTACCACGCTGGGATGGGAGATTGGAGCATATGGCTCGTGACATGGGTTGGATGGGCGAAGCAGAGGCAGTGCCGATCTGACCCTCTTCCCGTGAGCAGCTTTTGGCAACATCTCCAGGCTATCTAGGGCACCGAGGAGGGCGATGCAGCTGGAGAGGAAATCCGGCACAGCTAGCAGATACATTGAAGGGCTGGCAGAGGGCTTGTGCAGGGCACAAGTTGTGGGTGTGGCGGGTGCAGATGAGGAGGTGCATGTCACGCTTGAACCAAATATGGCAATAGGCATCATCACTAGGGAAGTTCTTATGCTCAACAAAGAATCTGGACGTAGCCTTGAGGGCAAGAGTTTCAGAAGGGGTGTGGACATGGGAGATGGCACCCTTCGCACCATGACCGAGGCCGTTGATGACTCACAGTGGCTAAGGTCCAGTACCAACAACGAGTAAATCATTGGTGGCGTGCAATGGAGATTGCATGGCCGGCTATGGTGCATGAAGTATCCAGCATGGGAGGAGGCAATAACAATGGGTGAATGCAGGGATGAAGTAGTAAAATCTCTTCAGAACCACACACAGAACGACAGAGAAGAAACGAGAAGAATATTAAGGCTAAGAACTTACTCTTCTTTCTTCTCTTCTTTTTTGGATTCAGGTTCAAGTTCTTTTCTCAGCCTTGTCATTCCTCCCATTAGACTCTTATTTTGGTTGTATTTTTTTGCTTGCAGGAATCTACCAGATTTTATAGTGATGATAAGTTGGATTAATCTTTATTTAAAATTTCAAATCATGGATATGGACAATGATTTATTGTTTAAATTATCTATAAATAATGATTTATTATTTAAATTAGTTATGGATAATGATTTATTGCTGAATTGGTTATGGATGGATATGGATATGATTGGATAAGTTTATAGTTTGATATTGATAAGTTTGTTTATTGTAAATGAGAATATTGAATTTACAAGGGGCCGGTTTACAAATTTTTTCAAAAATTTTAGAACAAATTATAATTTTATAAATTTCAAAAAAATTATAAAAAGAACTTATGTTTAATATTTTAAAACTTTCAAAGTCCTTTTTTAATAAAATTTGGACTTATTTACGAGTAAAAATTTTTAAGAGATTTATTCGTGAAAAATTAAAATTCTAGAAATTTTTTATGAATACTGAGTTCTTGAAGGATTTATTTACACACCCTAAATTTCATAAAAATCAAATTATAATTATTGATATTTTTAGAAATTTATTTACAAACCTTAAATTTTTACTGATGGTACAGATTTTGCAAGGACTGATTCATAATTTTAGAGTTTTATTGAATTTTTTGCAAAAATTCTATCCCAAGGGCCTATTCATCCAAAAAAAATCTAATAAGTAGTTGATGGTAAGAATTTATTTGATCTAGGAATCTGTTTGTAAAATTTTTGTATTTTTATTTTAGCCCAGATTTTGGATTAATTTTGAGTCAAATTTCGATCCAAATATCCAACCTACTTAGTACACTTGGCTTGAGCTTAGCTTGATTCAGACTTTTCCAATAATTTAAGTCTAAATCGAATTTGATTTTTAATCAAATTTTATTGTGATTCAGATCCAATTGGGATCCATACTTGAGGCATAATTTATGGCATATAAGTTTTAATTATGATCATGTTTTGATCAATTGTGATTATAGCAAAAATTACCTCAAATAAATTGCCCTTTGCACCCTCTTCTCAAGTTCTGATGAGAGAAAAGGATACGAAAAATATTCAAATACTTGCCCTTGCTTTAATATTCCAAGAGTTGACTATATGGATTTAAATTGCCACATAAAAGTGGAGTTGACTTGCTATGTGACAATAGATTTAATTTGTCACAGAAGAGTAGATTTAATTTACCACATAAAAGTGGACTTAGTTTATCATGTGGTAACTTGGGCTATCACACAGGATCGGACTTCACTCACAGATTTGATCACCATACATGATGAACTTTATTTGCTATATGGAAGTGGGCTTAGTTTATTTAAACACGGTCTTGATGACATGTAAGATTGACCATAATTTGTCACATAAAAGTAGACTTCATTTGCCACGTAAAAGTGGGCTTAATTTAACATGTGAAACTAAACTTCATTTATTATATAAATGTGAGCTTGAATGCCATGCAAGATGGACTTCAATTTTCCATACGAAAGTGAACTTAATTTGTCATGTGAGAATGAGCTTGAATTGCCATGTGAGAGGAGACTTGAATTGCCATATAAATGTGAGCTTGATCGCTATACCAAAAAGACTTAGTTCATTATGTAAAGGTGAGCTTGATTCACTGTGTGAATGTGAGCTTAATCATGACACAGAATGGACTTAATTTATCATATAAGTGTGAGCTTGATTACCTCAAAAGATAAACCTTAATTTGTTACATAAAATAGACTTAATTTTTTATGTAAATATATGCTTGATTGCCACGAAAGAAAGACTTTAATCTGTGACATAGAAATTAACTTAATTTACCACGTAAATACAGACTTGATTACCACACAATATGGATTTTAATTTGCCATGTAGAAGTATATTTTATTTGCAATGCAAAAGTGAACCTAGTTTACTATGTGGATGCAAGCTTGATTGCTATTTATTTTACCATGTGTAAGTGAACTTAATTTACCAATGCGGGCTTGATCACTATGCAAGCTAGACTGCAATTTGTTAAGTGAAAGTAGACTTAATTATCATAAATATGTGAGCTTGATTACTACATGAAATGGAGTTTTTTGGCCACTGAAAGTAGACTTAATTTGCCACTTGAAAGTGGGTTTGATTGCCATATAAATGTGAGGTTGATCGCTAAACAAAATAGACTTAGTTTTTCATGTAAATATGGGTTTGATCACTACACAAAGTGGACTTACTTTACCATATGGAAGTGGACTTGATTTTTGTATAAATGTGAGCTTGATGGCTACTCAAAATGGACTTAGTTTGTCATGTAAATGAGGGTTTGATCATCATACAAAATGAACTAGTTTGGCTAGTTTCTAAAATTGCTAGTTTGATTTCATCATATCAGGGATAACATATTTGACATGCAATCCTCAAAGGGGAAGGATTTGATTTTACCATCTTGGAAGTAATCCATTTGGTTTTATGATTTTGGAGGTAATAAGCTTAATCTCACCATTTTGAAGGTGATAAGCTTGAGGGGATAGGTTTGATTTCATCATATTGAAAATGATAAGCTTGATTTCACCATATTGAAGGTAATAAACTTAATTTTGTTATATTAAAGGTGATAAGCTTGTTTTCACCGGATTGGAGATGGCAAGCTTGATTTTATGGTGTTGGAGATGATACTTTTGAGTTTACCATATTGGAGATGGTGTGCTTCTTTTGCCATTTTAGAATAGCATATTTGGTTTTAGCATCGTATTAGTGGTTTGCTTGAAGTCTTTGTCAAGGATCTCATGACTTTGGCTTGATCTATTGATTATAAAAGCAATGGAAAACATTATATACATTAGTTTCTTCTGAATTTCATGATGATAGACGTCTCTTAAACATTAGGGGAGAAAGTTTTACTTGCTCCCATTATTTTTAGGTGAAAAAAGAACTCCTGGTCACCTTTTTATATTTGTGATGTCTCAGCTATATACCTCCTTTGTGAGCGTTTGAGAAGAGAGTCATGATTTTCTTGTCTGTCACCTCTTGATGGTGAGAAATAAAGATCACAGTTGATATCAACTCGATGGATTGGTTGTCCACTTCAATTGCTTTCGCAACATATTTTTTTAAAACATTTGAATGAGAGAAGACTTGACTTTATTTTTTGTCATCTTCTTTTATGAGAGAATGGATTGAGCATTCACAATGGATGTTTAAGCAATATGCCCCCTAACATCATCATGTCTTTTTAGAAGAGAGTTGTTGCATATGCTTGAATGCTTTGAAGGTGAGCATTTCTCATTTTCTTTCTCGCATAAGCTGGCAAAGGAGTATGGTACTTGTTTTGAAGAAAGTATCCTATTTTAATCAAAAGAAATTCCACTTTTCTTTTTCAGTAGGCTAGAACCCTACATCCACAATGGGAAGACTTCCACTTGACAATAGTTGGGGAAGAAATACCAATCCATATTGGAGTAGCCCCAAATTTAGGGACTAAAGGGGAAGATCTGCTCCCAATTTTGATCACTTTAGATAGTGATTGATATCTTGACTAGTCGGTCTAAGTGATTTGGCTTTGATTGCTTGAATGGTTATCTTAAGGGAAACCTTGAAGCTTCTTCACCTTATCATTAATACCACGCCTTGGTGTTTCTTATCATGTAAAGAGAGGTAGAGTAGAGAATGGAGCAAGAAGTTATTACTTTTATGGGGTTCATCTTCCAGAATGTTACATTGATATGTTGGAGTAGGACACATTATAGTAATTAGCTGAATCAGCAAGTAGATAATGTTTGTCAAATTATAGTATATTAGGTTGATAGTTCATCTTCTAGAATACCAAATTAAAGTGATTCTCTCTTTTTTTTTTTATCATGGTGCTAGAAGAAGCAAATGATGTAGAATATATGTGTTTGTACTTATTTTGAAAGAAAAATCCTTTTAGAGATTTCTTTTAGTATACAAGTGATATATCCTTTCATCTTCAATTAAGACCTCCTTCTTGATTTAGCTTATCGAAGTTTGAGGATGATTTTTCTCAGGATGTGGTAGGATTATCAATGGACCTTCCCTTATACCTTTTCTCTAGTGCAATATTTTCTTCAGGAACTTGTTTTTTTGGTGATTTTGTCATTTTCCCTTATTCCTATTGGTTAGTTACTTCTTTGGACTTTGGTTTTGATCTCGAATGTCTCTTAATCTTAATTTTCAAGGTTTATATACCTACAGATGTCATCCAATACTTACTCTTTGGGTGGTCTTTCTTGGTCAATAATAAATCAAGATGAGGTTAAGTTAATCCTCCTAATTTTGGCATGCAATCCAATTGTCTTCCTTTTTCATTTTTTTCCTTTTTTTGTTTCTTCTATTTTTTAGCAATCATATTTCTCTTTGAAAATCCAAGGTTTGTGGACTCGCGGATGCCAACCGATTCTTACTATTTGAATTTGCCTTTCTTGGTTTGGCTTTCCATATGAGAGTTGTCCATTTTGGACTTTATTTCTTATTATTTATCGAGGAGTGATCTTTTACCTCTAGGAGGATATTTCTAATAGATTATCTTTCAATTGTAGTATTTTTATCTTTAAAGCAACTTCTTTAATAGTGTTTTAGCTATTTGCAGGTTGGTCATCATATTTCTAACCTTGCATTCCTGAAGTTAACTTAGGGCATCTATGGGTGGGGGAGGTGTAGAAATTCTAACTCTACCATATTTTATTATCGTCATCCTTGTCTTCAGTATCTTTTCATTTTTAGAGACCTTATCTCTAAGATAAAAAGTAATTCACCTAACTACTAAGAAAAATTTTATATTAATTTTCTTCAATGTTTTTGTTTTACATTTTGTCTCAAGAAGTATAAAATGCATACTTGGATAGTCAATTTTGATGACGTTTCGTCATAGGCTAAATATTTTTTTTATTTTTTGCTTTCGAAACTCGTGCAATCATTTGACTTTTTTGTGTTGCAGATTTGGCATGAATATCTTTTTTCTTGCATTTAGTTACTCATTTATTAATTATTCTAGTATTAGTAGGTGATGTTGCTTCTTTCTCAATTGAAGAAGATTGAACATGTGTTCTTGCCTATTGCTTAATCTTTTAATGACAAGTGTCCTAATTTGTACCAATGGAGCCTCTATTTTTCCATCAAGATTTGGTCTTTGTCGCTTGGGCGAACTTGGCCTTTACACCTTGGATGGACTTGGTCTTAGCCTATTGAGTGCAAGGCGAGGGGATTTATCTACACTAGGCAAGTGAAATAGTAACTGGATCCATGGTAGTCATAGTAATAAGAGCATTGCTAGGAGCAGTAACACTATTGATGAAAGCATAAGCACCATACATGAATTGGATAGAGTTGGATATAGCTTGATGGTTGATATGAACTTCAATTGCCCTCATAATGATCCTTGTTTTGTCATCAAGGTTTAGCGTAATGGTATTTGACCCCCCCTCCTTTGAATGGATTTGGCCCTTACTCTCTAGGTGGACTTAGTCTTTTCTCCTTGTATGGGAGGCCATTGCCCCTTGGATGAGAGATTCTTGCCCCTTGAATGAGAGGCGAAGTATTGATCTATGCTTATAAGGACCCTGGTTAGCCCTGTAGTGATCGTTGGTTGATGAAACATACCATAAACTCTTCACCTAAGACAATAATGTAGATTAGGGGTAGGAGTGTCACTTGATGATTCTATTTTTCTTTTCTTATAATGAAAAATCAATCACTAGTTTTCAACTTTTTTTTCTTTTGATATCTATCTATAATAATTAGGTTTTTCTACTTGGAGGAGAAATCATGTCCCATAGGGTATGCCAAAATTTGTGGAGCTGAATCTAACCACCCCACATAGTGAAGACCCTAGGGAGTTATCAAAACATGACTTCCAACAGGCATAAGTCTCTATTGTTAATTATCTTGATAATTCTCAAGGGCCTATTAGAACAAAAAAACCTAACTAATAAAGTAAAGACACAAAAAAAAACATCATTTGATTGATATGAAAAGAAAAGTACATGACTCAAGTAAGGACATATCCTTACTTTACAATTTGATGAATTTGAATGCATAAATGACATGAAATAAGAAAGGAAATGGGAAGAGTTTGATGTTTGCTACTATCCTGCCCTTATATGCTGGGCTAAGTGGAATTTGACTCGGACAAATGCTTGATTTGATGTTTGGCAAATGCTGATAATTTGATTGGATTTCAAGGTGTAGTTGACTATCTTGGCCCATGTTAATTAAACCTGTTGAGCTCTGATGGGGTCATTCGGTGGGACATGAAAGAAGATGAGAGAGGAATTAGTGGGAGAAGCTTGAAGTGTGCCCAATAGCATTGAGCATATTGACGATTAACTTTAATAGCATGATCAACAGAGTGGCAAGTTTAGCTCAAAATGTTACCAATAGCCTTGAGCATTGGTGATTAACTTCTTTTAATAACAGTACCGATGACTTGTCGAATTTCGCTTAAAGTATTATCGATAGCTTTAAGTATTAGTGATTAACTTATTGTAATAGCATTACCAATGGCTTATCGAGTTTAGCTTGAAGTTTTGCTAATTTCCTGGAGCATTGATGATTAACTTCTTTTGATAGCATTATCGATGGTGATTTGGGTGTAGCTTGAAGTGTTTCCATTAGCTTGGAGTGTTGGTATTAACTTTTTTGAATAAGGCATTTGGCTGATTGACTAAGTGAGTTCAAACCTAACTTTACTTTCATTCGATTTGATAATTGATAACCCCTTAGGTTCATTATCGATTGAATTTGAAGCATTATCAATGCTTTTAGGTTGGCTTAATTTTAAAATGTGGTCAACAGCTTTAATCATATTTTGACTAACTTCATTTGAGTAAGATATTTGGCTAACTAACTAAATGACTTCAAGCCTACCTTAGTTTGATTTGATTTAAAAAAATAATTAACGACCTTGGCTTATGCTAATCATCTTTGATTTGATAGTTGACAATCTTTCTTGGCTTATTATCGATTAAGTTTGAAGTGTTATTAACAGCTTTGAGCTTATTATCTACTAGCCCTGACTTAATTTTGGTTGAGTCCAATTTGGTTCAGTTTGAAGTTTATTAGACTTGACTTTGGTTCAAGTCTAATTTAATTTTATTAAATATCCAGAACTTGATTTAGACTTAAAGTCTAATTAGAATAAATTCTGTTTTTAAAGCTTGATTTAAATCAAGTTTGATTTGATTCAGTTCAATGTTTAGAGCTTGATTTCGATTTGAGTCTGATTCAATTCAATATTCAAAACTCGAACTTAATTCAAGTCTGATTTGATTCAGTTTAATATTTAGAACTCAATTTTAATTTCAGTCTATTTCTATTCGATGTTCAAAACTCAATTTTGATTTAAGTCTGATTTGATTTATCTCAATATTCAGAACACAAATTTGATTTGAGTTAGGTTTAACTTTATGTTGGATTCCCATCGAGCCATGGACTTGGTCTTTAATGGATCTTAGATTTTACCCTTATCAAGTTTTCATTGGATCCTTAATAGATATTAGATCTAGACCTCAATGGGTTCTTATTAGATCTTTAATAGATTTCGGATCCAACCTTTAATGGGTTCTTGATGAATCTTTAAAAATCTTGAACCCAGCCCTTAATGGGTTCTTATTGGATATTGAACTCACCCAGATCGGGTTCTTATTGGATCCTTAATGGATCTTGAATTTAATCTTTGATAGATTTTTATTGGATCTTTAATGAATCTTGGATCCGGCCCTTGATGGATTCTTATCAAATCCTTATGGATCTTAGATCCGACCCTTAATAGGTTCTTATTGGATCCTTAATAGATATTGGATCTAATCCTTGATAAGTTCTTGATGGATCCTTAATGGATCTTAAATCCAATCTTGATTGATTTTTTATATTTATCCTTAATAAAACTTGGATCCAACCTTAATTGGATTTTTATTAGATCCTTAATATATATTGTATCGAACTTTAATTAGATTCTTTGTTGATCAAGGCTCAACTTGTTAATGGGTTTGGGTTCAACCCGTATTGGACTCTCATTGTGTTTGGGTTTGAACTTTAATGAACTTGGGTTCAAGCTCAAGTTAATTTGGATTTAACTTAATTTTAGTTCAATCTCGACCTAATTTTGGTTTAGGTTCAACCTGATTTTGGTTCAAGTATGACCTAATTTTGGTTTGAAATTGAGTTCAATCTAACTCAATTAAGCTTTGGTTTGAACTTAATTTAACTCAATTAGGGTTTAGTTTGAGCTTGTTTAATTCAATTAGGGTTTGATTCGAACTTAATTCAACCTGATTTTGATTTAATTTGAACTTGGTTTGACATAATTAGGGTTTGGTTCAAACTTTGTTCAACCCAATTAAAGTTTGATTTGAACTTTATTCACTTAAATTAGGGTTTAGTTTAAATTTAATTTACTTCTGGATTAACCCGATTTGAATCCAATTAAGGTTGGGTCTGAATTAATTTGGTTTGGATTGACTCAATTTAGATTTAGGTCTAATTCAATTTGAGTTTTAATCTATCTATTTAGTAATTTAAGTGCATTTAGTGGTCTATTTGAGCCAATTTAATTTAATCAGTTTATTTAACTTGATTTAGTCGAATTAGCTTAATTTTAATATGATTAGATTAATTAGTTTAATCAATTTATGCTAATTAATTTTAATTAATTTGGTTTGATAGCTCTCAGGCTATTATAATAATTTTGGATAAGCTCGCGGGCTAATATTAAATTGTATTAAATTTTCAATGAGCCCACGGGATGGTCTTGAGTTGATTTAGATTTTCGATAAGCCAGTAAACTAGTCTTTAGTCGATTAAACGCATAACGAACCTGGAAACTGGTCTTAGTCTATACAGACGTATGACGAGGCTGTAGGTTGGCCTTAGTCTGAATAGACATATGACAAACTCGCAAGTTGGCCTTAATTCGAATAAATAATCGGTGAGCTTGCAGACTATCGTATTTCAAATAGATATATGGTGAGCTTGCAAGCCCACCTTACTTAGAATAGGCGTTCGGCGGGCTTATGAATTGGTCTTAGTCCGAATAAACTTTTGGTGGAACCGCAGGCTTATCATAATTTAAATAGATATACGGCGCGCTCGTAAATTATCCTTAGTCTGATAATTGTTGGAAGAACCCGCATGCTAATCTTAATTCAAATAGACGTTCACTGAGCTCATAAATTAAACTCAGTCTAAATAAACATATGGCGAGCTCGTAAGTTGAATTTAATCTAAATAGACGTTTGGGAATTCTGCATGATGGTTTTAATTCAAATGACTTTTAGATTAGCGTGCGAGCTAGTCTTAAATTAAAAAATAATTTTCCAACAAGCTCACAAGTTGATCCGGGCAATTTGACCTTAGCACACACATCAAGGTGAAATTTTCTTTTATTTTTTTTATTTTTTTTTCTGAATTTCTTTGCTATTTTTTTGTTTTTTCTCTTCTTCTTTGCTAAATAGTTTCTCCTCCTCCCCATCCGTTCCATCTTCCTCCTCCCTTGAGTCAGACCTTACCATTGTGTTTATGGCTGACCAAAGCCTTGCCTCCCCTTCTTCTTCGGATTGGGGCCGGTTCCAGCCTTCTTTGGTGGCGAATGTCTACCACAGTCGGATGGAGGGCCGGACCATATAGCTCGGGACACGGGCTGGACAGACAGCGTAGAGGCGGCACCGATCCAACCCTCTCCTCTGCGAGTAGCTTCCAATAAAATCTCCAGGCTATCTAGGGTGCCGAGGAGGGCAATGTGGCAGGAGAGGAAGTTCGGCACAGCCAGTGGATGCAGTTAGGAACGGTAGAGGTCTTGTGCAAGGCGCAACTTGTGGGCATGGCAGGTGCAAGTGAGGAGGCTCATGTCGCACTTGAACCAAATTAGGCGATAGGCATCATCGCCGAGGAAGCTCTTGTGCTCAACGGAGGATCTGGAAGTAGTCTTGAGGATTGGGGTTTCGAAAGGGGTGCAGACACGGGAGACTACCCCCCTGGCCCCGCGACCGAGGACGGTAATGATCCACAGTTGGCTAAGGTCCAGTGCCAGCAACGAGTCAATTATTGGCGGCGCGTAATGGAGATTACGTGGCCAACAATGGTGCATGAAATACCTGATATGCACACTACAATATTTCAGAATTTTTCAGCGCTAATTTAACGTTAACGTTAAGTAGTGTTGCAAATGACCACCACTAATAAGTTAGGCCATTACCATAGCACCGCTACAGTAACAGCTACTGCAGTAGTGCGGCTAATGACCTTAGTCATTTGCGGTAAAAAGATCCAATACAAATTTGTACCATTCAAAAAAAAAGAAAATCAAAATACTTATGCAATCATCAAATTTGTTCAATAATGAAAAATATATCATTGATTTATCATGCACAAAAGATTAGATTTTGAATTCACTAAATTCGGAGAATTACAAGTTGCAGTGCAACTGCATTCTCTCAAGCCAACATTGTAGTAGAAGAAACACCTGCTGTTGGACTCATTTTTTTGGTTCATCAAAAGGTGAATGTTTCTTCTGATATCTGCAATCTTGGTTATGATCCCCTATAAGATATTGAGTTTTAGATGTCTTGAATTCTAATTAGAGTTTGAGTTAAAGTAGGAATCCAAAGTTGGATTTAGATTTATATTATTAGGAGTTGTAATTGTGTAAAACTCAGGCCCAATAAGAGTCTATAAATATACTATAATATATAGCACTTATGTGTGGCGTAGTATTGAGATTGAACTAGAGAGAAATAGAGAGAGAGGAATAGAGAGAATAGAGAGAAATAAAGAGAGTGTGTGTTGACTCTCGTGTGTGGGTCTTTCTAGTGCTTCTCGGTGGTCTCTCGTGGTGGTTCCTCGTGGTACTCTCTTGGAGATTCTCTTTGAAGGTGGAGGCGTTGCCGAGACTTGGAGAAAGAGTTTAGTTGAGTAAGAAAGAGTGAAGTCCTTCTTGTAAACTCTTGTAAAAGCCTTTATCTATTGATAGTGGATCTCCCGTTGTCTTATCTTGTTATTTCCTTTTATCTTGTATTACTTCTCGTTTCTTATGTTGTTTGAGAACAAGGCGATCCGTGAAACTTCTGCTGCGAATCCCAACAATTGGCATTAGAGCCTAGAAGCAAACAACCAAGATGACAAAGTCCTTACTCGAGGTGGAGAAGTTTGATGGCAAGATAAATTTTGCCTTATGGCAAAAGAAGATGAAGGCGGTTCTTACTTTTCAAGGTCTACAAAAGACGTTAGAGGAAAAAGAAAAGAAGCCAGTCAAGATAAGCAATGAAGACTGGGAGGAGATAGATCAAAAGGCATTGAATTTAATTATTCTAAGCCTGACTGATGAGGTTTTGTACAATGTCATTGACGAAGAGATGACGATGGACATCTGGACAAAACTCGAGAAGTTGTACATGTCAAAAAGCCTCACGAACAAGTTCTATCTGAAATAACAGTTGTACGGATTGCGTATGAGCGAAGGTACAACTATATTACATCACCTAAATGCTTTCAATAAGATTATCAATGATTTGCTGAAAGTTGATGTGAAGTTTGAAGAGGACGATAAGGCGCTGATTCTCCTGATATCTTTTCCTGCTTCGTATGATCATATTGTGACCACAATTCTTTATGGTAAAGAAACTCTTAAGATAGAAGATGTGACAACTAGTCTTCTTTCTAATGAGAGAAGGAGAAACTCCAATATTAATATGGAGTTTGGTGAAGGATTGGTGACTCACGAAAGAGGAAGATTAAGAGAGCGTGGAGAAGGCAAGCAACGGTCCAAATCAAAATTGAAGGCGAAAGTACAATGCTATTCATGTAAAAAGTATGGCCATATTAGACGGTATTGCCCTGAACGTAGGAAGATAGAGTCCTTCAATACGACGACGGCAATAGCGGATGATACTTCTGATAATAGTGCAGATGGAGATGTTCTTGCAGTATCCGCAGAAATCGACACTTCTGGTAAGTGGATTTTAGATTCTGGTAGTTCTTATCATATTTGCTCTATAAAGGATTGGTTTACTTCTTATGAGGAGAATAAGAAGAAAAGTACTGTTTGGTTGGGCGATAATTCAGCCTGTGAGATCGCCGGTGTGGGAACAGTTAAAATCCAGATGTTTGATGGAGCGATTCGAACTCTTACTGGGTTGAGGCATGTCCCCAAGATGCGAAGGAATCTAATTTCACTTGGTGTACTGGACTCAAAAGGCTGTAATTATTCAGTAAGAGATGGAGTCATGAAGGTGACACGTGGTATTAGAATCCTGATGAAAGGTGAGAAGTGTGACAATGTTTATCGATTGATAGGGAACACCATTGCAGGTGGAGTTTCGATGGCTACAGTAGTGAAGAGGAAGCACGATACTCGGAGTAATTTGATGTCTCCTCAAATTACTTTTACTACAACAGCAGACACAGGTCATCCGAAAAGCTTCTAAAAGTACAAAACTGTAGACATGAAGAACAAATTCGAGGTTGGCTCGAGTTCACATCTTGAAATTAGCTGAATAAGCTAGTAGCCCAAGGGCAGGGGCTGGATAAGAGATGACGGCTGACGATTCGTGATGATGGCACGCCCGAGTTCAAGCCAAGGTGGAGATTATTGAGTTTTAGATGTCTTGAACTCTAATTAGAGTTTGAGTTAAAGTAGGAATCCAAAGTTGGATTTAGATTTATATTATTAGGAGTTGTAATTGTGTAAAACTCAGGTCCAATAAGAGTCTATAAATATACTATAATATATAGCACTTATGTGTGGCGTAGTATTGAGATTGAACTAGAGAGAAATAGAGAGAGAGGAATAGAGAGAATAGAGAGAAATAAAGAGAGAGTGTGTTGGCTCTCATGTGTGGGTCTTTCTAGTGCTTCTCGATGGTCTCTCGTGGTGGTTCCTCGTGGTACTCTCTTGGAGATTCTCTCTGAAGGTGGAGGCGTTGCCGAAACTTGGAAAAAGAGTTTAATTGAGTAAGAAAGAGTGAAGTCCTTTTTGTAAACTCTTATAAAAGCCTTTATCTATTGATAGTGGATCTTCCGTTGTCTTATCTTGTTATTTTCTTTTATCTTGTATTACTTCTCGTTTCTTGTATTGTTTGAGAATAAGGTGATCCGTGAAACTTCTGCTGCGAATCCCAACAATAAGATTGGTCACAGGACTGGAGCTACTAATTGTCCCCTTGCTAGTATATGATGTTGAACCATCTTCTGTAATTCCTTTCTTTGGGCCAGAATCCTTATCAGTAATCAGAGCTTGCTCTTTGTTGCCATCCCCTTTGTCCACTATTTACAACAACAGAGACCGTTTCCAATTTGTGCTGGATAAATCGGCTACCAATTTGATCCATACTAGATAAGAGGATGCAAATAGTCAGGCATTTTGCCATATTCACCAATAAAGAGAATAAAAACAACAAAAGAGAATAAAGAAATAGATACCTGAATTTCATAATGCCATTTACAATTTTTAAATTCCATAATGTCATCCCATGAAAAGAGGGTAAAGATCTTTTCATGGGATGACATTATGCCACTAGGGCAGAAAACATGTTCTTGAAACTCCTTAGATTGAATTTCGTAAAATTTCAGTTTCCATGTGAAAAACCCTCTAGGATCCATCTGGAAACTTGATACAGTGCACTTAATCAAATTCATCCACAACAATTGTCTCAGCTACGATCCATCAATCTATATGAAAAAGTAAAAAAGAACAAGAAAAGGAAACTTAAAGAGTGTACGACACCATATGTGTATCCCCCAGACACAATGTAATCCATTATTTGATACTCAAAAAATACCTTGTGAATCCTTAGTTTCTGTAAATTTCTTATTTTGTTAGTCTAATATGATACAAGTAATGGACAATCAAAACAACTGTGCAGTTTTTAAAAATTGTAAGCAAACATCAGGATAGAGATAAGCAATTAAGACACAACTAAGACTTTTCTGGAAACATGCACAATTAGGACACAACTTGTTGAATTCAAGTTTTTTATAACAAAACATGTCACATTAGTCAAACCCTGATAGGAATTGAAAAAGTATGGTCTTCCTTGAATTTAGATTTGGAATCCAGACATTTTCTCTATGAAGACAATCCGAAGACATTGATATCTAGTATACAGCGGAAAGACGTGGTTCACAAACTCAATTTATTTCATCTTCCACACTTCATTAAAATAAATGGAAAAAAATCAATATGCTTGAAAATGGCTGGGCAACATACAAGGAGCTATATCTCTACACTAGAAATTACAGCACAAATTGATTTAAAAAGACACTGCAGTCAATATCTATGTCACAAGATAATACCTGGTAGATGATTTGGAAGATATAACCCCAAAATCCAGTAACTTCTCAAACAGTATCTTCTTTATGAAAAACTTCAGTTTTAATCACTTGCTGCACATTTACATTTTCCTTGCTAGTATAAGTTCCCTGTTCCGCATCTTCCTCGTATGATCAACCTTGTTTCCTCCAACTTTAATGAAATATTTGTAGCATCCATAAATAGACAACAATGAGCCAAGCCAGAAGATACCCATAACCAACTGAATCAAAAGCATCACACAAACAAATTGCAAATGAAAAAGAAAGCCACATTGTAGAATGCTTGAAATCAACATACCCCAAAATAAATAACCACTAGTGCAATTGTCCACCTACCAAAAACCACAACACATCAGAAACTTGATTGAAAATCTGACAATGAAGGAACTTGAAGAACCCAAGCAAACATACTGAGTATAATAGTAAAGGATCACGCCAACATCTAACATTGAGCACCAACAAAGCCGAGAGCAGAAAAAATGCAAAAACCCAAAAAGCCAGCAACCAAGCAGGGTGTAGCTGTTTGAGGCAAGGCCTCCATGAATCATCATTGTACAGAGCGCCAGCCGCTCTCTCAGCTCCTTCAAATTTCCAAATTAAAATGGAAGCTATGACCATGGAGACCAGCACCCACAGGGTGCAAAGGAAAAACCTCCGGTTCTACTAGTACTCCGGCTTTGTGGTGTCGACCACCATGCTTGGTGTCATACGGCCAAATTTCTATTCTGAAATTTTGCTGATGGAGCCAAGGTTCGCCCAACTCAGTCCATCAAACTCGCACAAGCCCACAAGAATATAGAGGAGAAGAGAAGTACAACAACCTTACCAACTTTTATTATTTACATAAAAGGAATATAACTCTAATGCGGAGTGACACTAAAAGCCTTTCTCTACTTGTGTGTGTTCCCAGCTCAATAAACTCCTGCCTATTTATAATACACCTATATAACTGTGAGCCAACCATGGAGATCATGGGGAATATGCTCTCACAATATTTTCCCTGCAGCCCACCTGTTGAAGATCATGGAGAACATATTGCACAAAGTTCTCCCTACAGTCCACCTATTGAAAATCATGAAAAACATATTCTCCAATGTTCTCGCTGCAGTTTCTACCTGCAGCCACCTATCCCATGAGCCCTCAATTACTTCTTTGCTAACCACATGTCCTTTGATAGGTGCAGTCCCTGATTCTCCAGCCTACAGCCATGTATTTTCAGCTTGCCGCGTCAAGTGTTCAGACTATTCACACGCTCCTGTAACTCATTTTAACCAACCTATCCGGCTGCTTGTTCTACAAGACTATTTGGACTATTCGGATCTCCATCCGAATATTTCGTGACTCCGTCACTTACTGCTATGTGTACTACTCGTGCACACATATGTTACAGGCAGTCCGCTGTCCCACATAATCACGTGCTCCCTCATATGATACTCCTCTTAGTGACAACAACTACCACAGCTAGTTGTTTTCTCGTATGTATGCTACCCGTACAGACATACGTTGAAGACACTTCGTTGCCTCCGAATTTATGAGATCCATTATATGATCTCGTTGTCATGACACATATCACTCACAACCAACCAGTGTGACACTTATACTAGGAATTCCTTGAACCTCCTACTGAAAATGCATGACTAACACCCCACAAAAAAAAACCCTAAAAATCAATCCTTCGCTGCTCCTCCCTCCTCCAAGTCTCCTTCTAGAACAAAAAACCAACCGAAACTCATCCAAATCCCATGCAGAAGCTACAAAAGAAAATCTGAAACACCAAAAGCATCCAAAAATATTCACTACGGAATCCAAAAACTAATCCTTTCCGCCCTTTCCGCCCTTCCCGCCACCCAGCAGCTCGCCATCTGCAAAACATCAAACTGGCACCAAATCGGCCTGAGAAACGTTACCAATTGAAAAAAAAATCAGGAAAAATTGAAAATCCTCGAAATTAAGAGGGTATTGACATTAGTGCATAGATATAAACACGAGAAGGACCTTGAGTCCGCAAGCAACCTGGAAGCGGTAAAGGAAGAAGGGGAGCTGCTGAGTGGCAGGAAGGGCAAAAAGGAGCACATCCTCGCCACTAGGTCTACCCCACCTCTTCCTCTTCTTATTCTTCTCATTCTGGAGCTTGATCTCCTCCTTCTCCCTACTCTAAATCTCGGCCATGACGGGATTCTCGCCGAGCAAGATGCGGTTAGGGTTTGAGAAGCTCGGCTTCTTCTTCTTTCGCTTCTTCTTCGAGGTGGTGCCCTTGGCAGTGTGGAGGGACAAGGGGTTGGGTGGCTGGTCTCCTTAAGGGCATCTTCTTCTTTACGGGCTTCTGGTGCTTAGAGCAGGAGGTGTACGCGAATGGAAGTTTCGAGTCAGAGGCGAGAGAGAGGCGCATGAAGGAGAGCTTGTTTCAGCTTGAAATGGAGGCGCGTGAGGGAGAACTCACCGGATTTCGAGCGAGGCCGTTTTAAGAAAAATTTTAAGTTTTAATTTCGATTTTTTTAATGTTACGAAACATTTCGACTTTAGTTTTCATAGTTTCGATTTCGTTAAAAATATTTTTTTAATTATTAATTATGTAAAAATCATAATTTAATTATATTTTAATTCTAAATTAAAAATATTATAAAAAATTTAAAAATTTTCAAAAAATTATAAATAATTAGAAATAATTATTAATAATTTTATTATAATAATAAATATAAGTTTAATTAATTTAAATTAATTTTTATATTAATTACTTTACAGGCGGACCAATTTTTAAATTTAGAGAGATATTTAATTTACTAAAAGATTTTTTTGCCTATAAATATGTCAGTGATTCTATTTTGAATTTCGATTTCAAAAACGGTTTCAACTACGAGTTTTGGTCCAAAAAATTATTTCCATTTTTATTTCAATCAAAATTTTTTTTATTTATTAATAATGTTTCGAACAAAACGCATGCACGTGAACAATTCTCGAACTGCATTGTTCACTCAGCGACCAATTCCACAGGCCGACAAGGACGCAGGCATTGGCACTCGCCCAGCAAGGGCTCGGGCGCGACCGCAAGGCTGGAGCCAGGGCTCGGGTACGAGCACGAGCACAGGGGCACAGGCTGGAGTGCGAGCACGCGGCGCGAGGGCGCGAGCGCAGGCGTGGGCACGGGCACGAGCAGAGGTGTGAGCACGAGTGCAGGGACACGAGCGCGATCAGAGGTGCAAGCGTGAGTGCAGGAGCATAGGCACGAGTGCAAGCACTAGCGCTAGGGCGTGGGCTTGAGCACCGGGGTGTGAGCGCGAGCAGGGGTGCAAGCACGGGCACGAGCATGAGCGTGAGCGCAGGTGCGAGCTCTCGAGCTCAAGGGCCAGGCTAGCGTGAGCTCGCGAGCCCGAGTGTGAGGCCGGTGAACGTGCGGATGCGGGTGCCAAAAGCCGACATGAGGGCGTGGACGTGGACGCCAGGTCGGCGAGAGCACGAGTGAGGGTGTGAGGCTGGCGTTAGCTCGCAAGTGACGATGCGAGCGCAAGCGTGAGGCCGACGTGAGAACTCGAGCGCAGACGCGAGGCCAACTAGGGCTCAGGTGCGAGTGCCAAAGGGCACGGGTGCGGGCTCGCAAGCGAGGGCGCGGATGCAGCACGAGTGCGGGTGCAAGCTCCCTGGCGAGAGCGCCGACATGAGTTCACCGGCATGAGCACGGGCGCGAGCTCACCGGCGCGGGGGAAAAACTAATACAGGAAAAACTGAAAGCAAATCGACCGAAATGTTTCGCCACCGGCCAAAACCGAAATGGCCGAGATTTAAAACCTTGGTTTTAAGGCTAAACCCATTGTCAATGCTAAGATAAAAAAAAAAACATCAAGAAAGTGTTGTTCATTGCCAATGCTATCGAATTAGCACCTACAATGATAGTTATTGTCGGCATTATCTCATTAGCGCCGGCAATGTAGATGGCACTAGGAATATAACGCCGATAACGTTGTCCTTTCCTAGCATTTCTATTAATGCCAAACAATTAGCATCAGCAAAAATCAATTTTGTTGTAGTGATGGGAGGAGGCAACCACAGTGGGTGAATGCAGGAACGAAGTAGTAAAATCTCTTAAGAACCATATAGAGAAGAAACAAGAAGAAAACTAAGGCTAAGACTTTACTTTTCTATCTTCTCTTTTTTTTTTTTTTGAATTCTAGTTTAAGTTCTCTTCTTAGCTTTGTTATTCCTCCAATTTGACTCTTCTTTTGGTTGTATCTTTTTGTTTGCAATTTGAATTGGTTATGGATAATAATTTATTGTTTGAATTGGGTCCGAATAGAATTTAATTTTTAGTTAAATTTAACTACAATTCAGATCCAATTGAGATCCATACTTAAGTCATAATTTAGTCACATACAAGTTTTAATCATGATCATGTTTTGATCAATTATAATTGTACTAAAAATTACCTCAAATAAATCTAATTATCTCGACAATCCTATAAAAATCTGAAATCTTGCAAGAAGATGGGATCAGAGAAGGATATAAAGACACATAGGAACTAGGATGGAGATTAAAGAAAGAAGAATAATGAGCAAGATTCGACATATCAAGTAGCATAAGGTGAGGTTTCTATTCCTTACCTAGTCTTTTTTTGTTTTTCTCCATCAACATTTCTTCCCCTTATTTTTGCCTTTTCCTCTATTCCTTGTGAGGTTGTCTCCTATGCTGCTGCCCAATTGGATTACCCAATCAGTAGGATTGCCATTGGATCACCATAATCACTAGGGCGTTGCCATTCATTGTTGCATTACAGTCACACTTTCCTCAACTTGGAGAGAACCCCTTTGCCCTATCCAATTCAAAAAAAAAATGTATAGCTTTTGTGTGACGAGACAACCATTTCGGCCTAAGGAAATCCTTCATGATTCCAAAACTTCGCTATATCCCACCATATCCTAACTATTACCATGTCCCGGTTGTATCCCACCATATTTCGTTTGTGTTCTATCATATCCCAATTGTATCCCACCATATCCCACTATATCCCATCTATAAGGCAAAAATTAATCTGAGAAGAGGGTGATTAGGTCTAATGAGAATGATAACTACTTTTGAAATTAAAAAATTCAATTCAAAAATCAATATGGAAAATCACAACTCTACAAGTAAGAAGTCAAATTACGAATATATAAAATAAATTAGAAGAGTAAAGAAGGTACCATAATTTTTATATAGTTTAGAGACCAATTGTGCCTACTTCATAGCCCTTACCTCAATTTTAAGGATTTAGACTCTCCATTAGTGTTGTCATTTCGTAGGTGAAGTCATTCCCTTACAACTTCACTTTCAATCAAGTGAATGTCCACTCCAATCTGAAGCCTTAATCCTCAATACTCCTAACAACCTAGAAGTATTTAAAATTATAGAAAAAAACTGAAAATTTTACTCAAACCTCACTATAAGACCTCTCAAAGGAGTACAAGGATTTTTGAAGATTTAAAATTTGAAGAGCATAGTTTAGAGAGTTTGGAGGCTAGTGGGCTAGTGTGAGCTTGTATTCTTAGAAAAAGATTACTTAAGATGTGCAAAAAGTTATTTATTGAACAAGTCCCAAACCCTTGAATATCCGTTGGTGAAAGAATTATGCATTACTAGTTGTTCTCTATCATGTTCGGGCATTCAAACTATAAAGTTTAGGCATCCAAATATTTGAACAGTTAAATTCAACTAGTTGTTACAACTAATGTCACAGATTCAAATGTTTGGCCATCAAGTCCAAATGTCTAAGCAAGAAAAGTTTGGATGATCAAAACCTGTGTTGAATGATGAAAGCTAGAAACTTAAGATCTTGGAAGTTACAGCTTTTGATCTTTGGTCATCCAAATTAGAGGTTCAAATATTTGAAGCTGTCAATAATCCCAAGATTATTTCTACTATATTTAGGAGTCCAAAGCTAAAGTTCGAGTGTCCGAAGTTAATAGAAAAATTTTAACTGATTCATTGCAACTTCAATTCTCGTTTGATATCAGCTGTAATTGATTTTGGATAAAAAGGATAGGCTAGTGAAAGTATTTCCAAATGAGTTTGAGTGTTAACCAAGGCTCTAAACTAAGGATTCAAAAGGCAAATATTTGAATCAACAAAAAATAAAAATAAAAGCTCTAAACCTAGTGAGCTGACTTGATCTCTTCATCTTTTTTCATGTCATCTTCAATTCTTTAAGTTCTATTTATCGATGCACCATCCTGTCTCATCTTCAATATTATCTTCATAATCATCTACACTTAAGATTTTTGAACAGGCTTGATATTCATTTGGAGCTTGGCTTAACTCTTACTGACACATGCTCAAGATATAATCAAAATAAAATTTTTTTATCATCAAAACTATAATGGATAACAATCTCCCCTTGTCAATAGTGACAAAATCTTACAAGTATAAAATAAGTAATCTAGTTTATTAAAGATATTCTTACAATTTAAGCAATTTAACGATCAAACCATGCATAAGCTAAATGCGAATCTTATACCACAAGAATTTTAGCAATTTTAAATAAGGATGTAAGACTATAACTCGCCCTATTGAAAATAAATGACTAGCCATAATTTTCTCCCCCTTGTGACATCAACAAAAAGGATTGAAAACTGACAAAGGACAATGCAAGAACCACAAATAGGATGGTAGCGTAATAAGTACATTAAAATAAGCATCTATGTCCACATACAAAAATAATGCCACAAATGAGATAAAGAAAACTAAAATGGTAACAATAAGATCAAAGTGCCACAATATAATATAAAGTTCAATATCCGCATAAATTCTATAAAAAAAGATTCATAAGAGACAGAATCAGCCATAAACATAAACAAAGCACCAAATCTACTTGCGTCGCGCCCCTCCGTCACCAGATCTACTTGCGTGACGCTTGCGCCACCACTACTTGGCCTCACTTACTCTACCTAAAGCCACTAGCCTCGTTGGACCTCACCACTGCTCTGAGCTCCTCATGCTCACAGTCACCTACGGCTTCACTTGTCTCTATTGCATTATGTTTCGTATGACTATTATCACCACCAAGTCATTCATGGCCTCTTGCACATCGATAAATTTCATCATCATTATGGTCATCCATGATCATGCACATTGATAGATTATTAAATTAGACCAGTCTTCAAACCAAAATAAGGCTAGCCTTCAGGTCTGTTAAAATTCTGCCCTCCCTCTATTAAACCCCATGGCCCAGAATTAAGTATTATCAGAAGTGAATCTTCCCTAAACAGTGTATTTATCTCATAAGATGCATAAGAGTGATGCAGTAGTTAATAATCACAGAAAAAAATGCATCAGAATATACGACTATTGGCAGATCAACCACTGAGCAGACATAGGATGCTGATAAACGATAATATTACACAATGTCACAAAGAAACCAAATAATATTGACATTGATCTAAACAAAGAACTTCAGTGGTAAAGCAATCATACCATGCCAAACAAAGTGAAAACTGATATATAGCATAAATGAAACTACAAATAATTATCATCAGGAGGAAATCACAGCAAGCATGACTCAACAATGCAGTCAGCAAAAATCTGAACAAGGACAGATTATTGCCAAGCAAGTATTATCAAGTAGCTTTTCTGCAGCTTGGAACTCTTTCATCTTATTTTCTTTTGCTGTTCAAAAAAAATGCAACTCAATCAGTTTAAAAGCAAATCTAGCTGGAAAAATGTTGCTTCAATATAGTTCATTAAATTGCGAAGAGAAGAGTTAGCAATGATCTGTCATGCTCCAGTGTCACCATACTTGATGCAAATTTAAATGCAAGTGTTGCAAAAATGATGAGCTTAAGCGTGACAGAAATGTATAAGTTTTTATATAGATTTCCTGAACCCTGTACAATCTAGCCAAGCAACAAATGCGTTCACAAAAATCTCAACGAGATTATAGGCATAGTTATTTTTAAAGTAAAAAATAAAATATCAATCACTTTTTTTGTTTAATTATCACAATTAAATGGTTTTCAATTTGCATAAAATGGCCAAATGCAGAGAGGCAAATTTAGTCCATGATAATTGCAAGCATAACAGTCCATGAATACACAAATATAAGAGAAGAAGAGAGAGAGAGAGAGAGAGAGAGAGAGAGAGAGAGAGAAGAATGTTTCGGAAAGTAATATGGATATAAAGATGATCAAGAGACTAGACAAGCACATGTGGCTGCAAATGTATTTTCAGCATACAAGTTTTATTGTTGGAATTCACAGTGAAAGATTCACAAATC
Organism: Trichopus zeylanicus subsp. travancoricus; assembly: GCA_005019695.1. Classification (NCBI taxonomy): domain Eukaryota; kingdom Viridiplantae; phylum Streptophyta; class Magnoliopsida; order Dioscoreales; family Dioscoreaceae; genus Trichopus; species Trichopus zeylanicus. Next base: position 4,366 of record RXID01015248.1, on the reverse strand, counting down.
ACCTTATTCTTAAACAACATAAGAAATGAGAAGTAATATAAGATAAAAAAAATAACAAGATAAGGCAGCGAGAGATCCATATCAAAAGAAAAGTCTTTTACAAAAATCTATAAGAAAGACTTCACTCTTTCTTACTTAACTAAACTCTTTCACTAAGCCTCGATAACACTTCCACTTTCAGAGAGAATCTCCAAGAGGACACTATGAGGAACCACCACGAAAAACCACCGAGAAGTACTAAAAAGACCCACACATGAAAGCCGACATTCTCTCTCTCTTTCTCTTCTCTCTATTCTCTCTATTCCTCTCTCTCTATTTTTCTCTAGTTCAACTTCAATACTATACCACACCTAAACCCTATGTATTATAGTATATTTATAGACCCTTATTGAGTCTGAGTTTTACTATAATTATAACTCCTAATATTACAAATCAATCATAAATCTATATCCAACTTTAGATTCCTATTTTGACTCAAACTCTAATTCAAGTTCGAGACACCTAAAGCTCAACAATCTCCACCTTGGCTTGAACTCGAGCGTGTCACCATCATGAATCTTCAATCGTCATCTCTTATCCAGCTCCTGCCCCTGGGGTACTAGTTTATTCAGCTAATCACAAGACGTGAGCTTGAGCCAATCTCGAATTTACTCTTCATGCCTATAGTCTTGTACTTTTGGAAGCTTTTCGGATGACCTGTGTCTGCTGTTGTAGTAAAAGTAATTCGATGAGAACGTTTATCACCCATCAAATTACTCTGAATATCATGCTTCCTCTTCACTACTATAGTCATTGGAACTCCACCTACAATAGTGTTCCCTATTGATCGATAAATATTACCGCACTTCTCAACTTTCATCAAGATTCTAATACCGCGTGTTACCCTCATAACTCCATCTCTTGTTGAATAATTACAATCTTTTGAGTCAATTACACCAAGTGAAATTAGATTCCTTCGCATCTTAGAGACATGCCTTACTCTAGTAAGAGTACGAATCACTCCATCAAACATCTGGATTTTGACTGTTCCCATACCTGCGATCTCACAGATTGAATTATTGCCCAACCAAATAGTACCTTTTTTTTATTCTCCTCATAAAAATTAAACCAATCTTTCTTGGAGTAAATATGATAAAAACTACCGGAATCTAAAATCCACTTACCAAAAATGCCAATTTCTGCGAATACTGCAAAAACATCTCCATTTGCACTATTCTCAGAAGTATCATCCACTATTATCATTGCCATATTGGAGGACTTTATCTTCTCACATTCAGGATAATACCATCTAATGTAGTCATACTTCTTACATGAATAACATTGTACTTTCGTCTTCAATTTTGATTTGGACCTTCTTCATGTTCTCTTAATTTTCCTCTTTTGTGAGCCACCAATTCTTCACCAAACTCCATATTAATATTGGAGTTTCTCCTCTTCTTATTAGAAAGAAAACTAATTGTCACATTTTTCATCTTGAGAGTTTCTTTACCATAAAGAATTGTGGTCACAATATGTTTGTACGAAGTAGGAAGAGATATCAAGAGAATCAACGCCTTATCTTCCTCTTCAAACTTCATATTAACTTTCAGCAAATCATTGATAATCTTATTGAAGATATTCAGATGATGTAATATAGTTATACCTTCGCTCATATGTAATCCGTACAACTATTGTTTCAGATAAAACTTATTCGTGAGATTTTTTGACATGTACAACTTTTCGAGTTTTATCGAGATGTCCATCGTCGTCTCTTCGTCAATAACATTGTACAAAACCTCATCAGTCATGTTTAGAATAATTAAATTCAATGTCGTTTGATCTATCTCCTCCTAATCTTCATCGCTTATCTTGGCCGGTCTCTTTTCTTTTCCCTCTAATGTCTTTTGCAGACCTTGATAAGTAATAATCGCTTTCATCTTTTTCTGCTATAAGGCAAAATTTATCTTACCGTCAAACTTTTCTATCTCGAGTAAGGACTTTGCCATCTTTGTTGTTTGCTCCTAAGCTCCGATACCAATTGTTGCGATTTACAGCGAAAAATTCACGAATCACCTTATTCTTAAACAATACAAGAAATGAGAAGTAATAAATGAAAAAAGAAAATAACAAGATAAGGCAGAGAGAGATCCACTATCAAAAGAAAAGGCTTCTACAAGAGTTTACAAGAAAGACTTCACTCTTTCTTACTTAACTAAACTCTTTCATCAAGCCACAATAATGCCTCCATCTTCAGAAAGAATTTCCAAAAGAATATTATGAGGAACCACTACGAGAGACCATCGAGAAACACTAGAAAGACCCACACACGAGAGCCGACACTTTCTCTCTTTCTCTTCTCTCTATTCTCTATATTCATCTCTCTTTATTTCTCTCTAGTTCAATCTCAATACTACGTCACACCTAAGTCCTATGTATTATAGTATATTTATAGACCCTTATTGAATCTGAATTTCACTCTAATTTTAACTTCTAATATTATAAATCAATCATAAATCTAAATCCAACTTTGGATTTCTACTTTAACTCAAACTCTAATTCAAGTTCGAAACACCTAAAACTCAACATCTTACAACAATATATAGTAAAACAAACGGGCTGAAAATAATGAAATACCATTTAATCAATTTGAATGCTCAATATGATCTTTCTAATATTAACACAAGGTACCTGATGGAGAGGGGTATTTGAAGACAACATATTAGCCTCTTTTGGGAGCATGGATGCAAAATGTGAAGTTCTTGAAGCATAATTAATGTGAAGTTGACATTAGACCCAAGATGATGTGTTTGATAAAAATATGTTATAATAGTTGGATATTAGTACTTGAAATAAAGGATCATAATTCATAGATTTTTAAACTATAAATTTAAATATGAAAATGATTTTCAAAAAAAATAAAACTTCCAAAATAAAAGACAATACAGGAAATTTTTAAGTATCATAATCAATACCTGTTAATTACATCTCAAAAGATAACATTTTAATTAAAGAAAACTTGGTTTATAATATAATAATAAATAATTTAAAGTTCAAGTATAAAATATAAGTATAGGGTTTTGAAAACTAAACCCTACATGGTTTGAAATACCAATCATTTTTTTGTGCAAATTACTTAAAGAGTCTTTAACATTCTCACAATTATACAGTATCGAATTTGGGGCTTAGAGATCCCTCCCAGTTATAAAAGTCGGTTAAAACAATCTTTATTTATATGCACATATCACTTCCATAGCAATATCCTGTGAATCTTTTGGTTATTATGCAATCAAATATGGAAGAAATTTCTCATATTTTTGAAGCAAATTGTTGAGTTTTTAGTGTCTTAAACTCATATTAGAATTTGAATTAAAACAGTAATTCAAAGTTAGATTAAGACTTATCATTGATTTGTAATATTAGAAGTTATAATTAGAGTAAAACTCAGACTCAATAAGAACCTGTAAATATCTTAGTAATACATAGAGTTTAGCGGTGTAGTGTTGAGATTAAATTAAAGAGAAATAGACAGAGAGAAATAGAGAGAATAGAGAGAAGAGAAAGAAAGAGAGAGTGTCGACTCTCATGTGTGGGTCATTTTAGTACTTCTCGGTAGTCTCTCATAATGGTTCCTTGTGGTATTCTCTTGGAGATTCTCTCTGAAGATGGAGTCATTGTCAAGGCTCAGTGAAAGAGTTTAGTTGAGTAAGATAAAATATAGTCTTTCGTATAGACTCTTGTAAAGCCTTTTGATAGTTGATCTCTCGCACCCCCCGTGGACGTAACCCAATTTTGGGTGGACCACATATATCGGTATGCCTTTTCTTGTTATTTTATTTTTATTTTACATTACTTCTCGTTTCTTGTGTTATTTGAGAATAAGGTGATTTGTGAACCCTTCACTATGAATCCCAATAATTGGTATCAGAGCTTAAAGTAAATAACCAAGATGGTAAAGTATTTATTCGAGGTGGAGAAATTTGACGGCAAGATAAATTTTGCCTTATGGCAGAAAAAGATAAATGCCAAGTGAGGTGCACGAATAGGCCAGTGATGCTCGCGAGAGGGAGTGTGAGAGTAGGCTGGCAAAGGATCACACAGGGCATAGGTCGGCCGGAGCGAGAGAGGTCGATGAAGGGCCATATAGGACTCTCATTCAATGGCGACTGGGGCTCAAATCAGTGGCGGGTGGCCTTTAATGAGGTGTAGCAGAGCGTCTCAACTAGAGCTTAGTATGTCCAAGTAGCTTAAAAGTGAAGGCCGGTGAGTGCAAAAATAAGATGTATGCGTACGCAAAAGGCAGAGCTCAAGTCGGTGAGCTGAGAAGCAACACGGCTGTAATTGGGGCTGGTCCAGCAGCAGAGAGGGGGACATAGTGAGACCATGAGAT